>CAODLS013719814.1:0-16541 GCA_948243855.1 Flueggea neowawraea
AAAATATTTTATATATAATATATTTTGAAGATATTAAAAATATAAAATATTTTTTGTAACTTCTATAAAAATTGATCCATATAAAATAATAAAAAAATATTTATGAAATGATTTATAAAATTTAGAAACAAATAGAAATATGTAAGTAAATAATATTTTGAGATTATTATCGTAAATGTGCATTGTTGGCACTCGGCAAGTTGGACTTCTTGAGAGGAAAATCAGGAAGTTATTTCTCTAAGTCAAAGGGAAGTCAAACAGTTGACGTTTTAGGAAGTTGAACTTCCTTTGTTCAATCAAATAAAAAAAGTTATCACTTATCTAGAAGTTTACACTTCCCTGCTTATTTATCCCCAATCAAGTAAGCCCATAGATAGTTATTTTAACGAATGAATGGAGTAATAAATGATACAAATTCTATACATATATCTCGTAAATATTTATTAATAACTAATTAATATATTTTGAACACATGTGTTTATATTTATTGATTATACTCAATAGCATTTGAATTAAAAAATTTAGTCGGCATCACTAGTGAGAATTTGAGAGGAAAAAAATATTAATGAGATACCATTAAATTTAAAATTATAATAATGATGTGTTTCCTATTTTGAGTGCGAATGAATTTTACACTTTTTTTTATTTGGACAAAAATTACTCTCCACACCGCAATTTGGATTAACTATCCAAACATCAATTATAAGGTTTTACAAGAATAAGAAATAATTATAGGTCATACATTTATTAATGGTAAATTGCAAAAATAAATTACAGAAATAAATTATATATATAAAAAAAAAAGTAGGGATACATGTGTGACTTTTAAAAATATAAAGTATATTCTCAGATAGTGAATACAGAATAATATAGTATGGACAAACACACCCATAAATAAGTACTTATTACAAACGTCAAATTCATTTCTAATGAAAATTTATTCTAATTCTAAACACACATTTTTATAAAATTTTCTGTTGTTCACAAACAGAACAAAATCCGAATTTATTTAATGTCAAATACAGTCAAACTTTTTCTGCTAATGAACGTAACTATAAGGGCATCTTTGGTTTACAAAACCATAATATGCTGAATATATGTAACATATTACATATTTAACATATTATAATCTTTATAAGAAGTGTCAATTTATTTATTTATTTAATTTAATTTATCAATTTACAATTATAATACATCTCAAACATTGAAAAAATAATAAAAATGGTGGTAAAACTTATCTAATATTTCATAGTATTACAATTCTGTTTTCAAAATAATAATATAATATTAATTATGATCCAGCTAAGATACAAAGAGAGGTTCGTTTTATAAATTAATTTTGTTTGAGCGTGGGAAATCATCCGAAAATGGAAAAGGGGTGTTCAGGTGAGCGGCCAAGGGTGTAGCCACATAAACGTAGGTTGTGTGTGGGGAACTCTTTACCAAACAGTGACATACAAAGAACACGTACCTTGAACTCTTCCTGTGTCAAACCAAAATTACTTTCATTATTTCTTTAATTTAATTCCTCATACTACTATTTCACACCCATATCACTGACGTGAAAAACGTTTCCTGCATTGGTAACTCAAGACATCGTAGGATTTTTCGAGGGCAGAATTCCTAATATTCATGCGAGGAAAATATTTTAATAAAATAAAGAGTGTTAATCCTGCTGCTTTGTGGTTGCATAGGACGTTATAGACGACATTATTAGTAATAGTATACCTTAACAAAGGAATTAACATAAGATGTGTGATTAATAAATGGGTCTTCGTCAGAGAATATATTAATCATTAATATTTGACTTTGTTGAAATGAAGATAATGTGTCTGACTATACCAAAATTAATTAAGCACAGTCTATATTGGACTGCTGAAAATCTACCAACCCAACAAGGAGGCTGCAACACAATTACCACGTCACGACGGCTACCATATGCCTATTCATCTTCAATTTCCACGATTTGTTTTACTTTTACGTGGTAGCGCAAGCTGCGTAATTGGAATGGAATCAATCTTTTCACAATTCCACATCCAGTCCAACCCATTTTCATCACTTTCAATCCAAATATTGATTCCTTTCAAGTCATATGTCTCGATTCCTTTGGACCCCATTTTGGAATCTTCCCACAAAAGCTCCTACACTCCTTGGATTTCTACCTACAACCTGAGTCATAGTCAAAAAAGCTAAACCCCTGGGTTACACATATTTCTGATACATGAAAAGGAGATGACCAATTCTATTTTCTGTATGAGAAAAGAAAAATATGTGTGAGATTATGTAAAACAGGATACTTAGTTTGATTTATATAATTGTATGCTGATCTTAATTTGATAATGGTGTATATATTAGTATCATGGTGTCCACATCAATACGATTGATCACTACTACATGCATGAAAGGGGCATCACGCTTTCTTTTCATTCATTGATTTCCTCAATCTTATTTTTGTACAGTAATATGGAAAGTCAAATATATAAGAGAGAGCACTGTGAAGAAGAAAGGAAAGGAGGCGTGGGATTGTGGTGGTTGTTTGTAGTAAGGAATCTCTCAGCTTTCCAATGGTTGATTCTTTCTGCTTGTCATTTCTTTTTATTTTCCCACCACCTTCCTGTAATGATGCTTAACCCTGACTCAGACTCAAGATTTGATTAGATTTTATTTGTGTGGAGTTCAATTCTGCTTTCCCCCCTAGGCCCTAGCCAATTCTATGAAAGGAAGATACGCAATTTTTCTGTCAAGGATTATTTAATATGCCAATTATGTGCATGCTTTGTTTGAGACATTAATGGAATGAAGCATATAACAAAGTAATATATATAACAGACTTTTTGCTCGCAATGATTATTTTTCATACGCTATAATTCAGTAAAAGAGTCTTTTTTTATTTTAAATTTCTTTGTCGAAGTTGGCTTGAAAGTTGAATAGCAATAACTAGCACATAATTCTTTAATTATTAATGTTAATGTCAGTCAATTGAAATACTAATAAATCCAAAAATGTTTTGGAGACTCATGCACTTCACCTGGTATTCTCTTCCAAGAATTTGTTTTTTCATTTCTTAAAACTAAAATTGGCTCATCTTTGAATAGGGAATTCACTTAATAAGATAATATTTGAACGAGGCAACTCAAAGAACAGATATGGCCAAGATATAGATATAGTGCTATTTTGACTAGAACTTAAGTGGGTCAAAGCAGACTTGTGCAACAGCCAGCAGCCAGAAGTTAGTACTATTTTTTTTTCCAAGGCTCCAAAATGATGTAAACTTAATTTGACTATGTTAATATTGAACTAAACGTGCTTTATTCATTTATCCAAGTTCCCCTCTTGTATTTTGTTGGTTTGTTATTATTCAACAATCTTACTTGGATATCCAATGAAACAAAGATCCAAAGACAGAAAATAGTGGCATTCTGTTCAGCTTCAGGACTGGTGATAGATATATACATGCCCAAAGGATTCTAACTTAATTAAACTTTGAAGATGCTTTCGTAGGATTTCTTTTTCCCTGTAAATTGAATAAAGAGTTAAATAGCATCTGTTCACTAGAATTGTATTCCAAGTTCATTCTTCAAGTTCCAAGAACAGTTAAATTTCATTTGTATCATTTGAAAAAATACGACCTCGTTTATTCACCAACTTAGATTGATTCAGCATATAATTGACACTATATTTCCATCAACTCAATTGAAATTGACCTAACAGAGATATGGCAGAATTTTTATTATTATTAAAATAATGATATGAAATACCGTAATTTCCAAATACTAATGCCTTGAAAGGCTCACAGGTAAACCATAATGAAGAATAAAATCTAATTTACTAAGAGTTTGGTTTGTAATTCAATAATTAGTTATTGATTGTAAAACTTCCTTCTTGTTGCAAGCATCAAACATCCTAAACTAGGTCTTGTTGATTCCCATTTCATGTCTAACATTAAATTGGTGTAAACCAAGGGAATGTTAATTACCCCGCAGTGAAAACCACCAATGAGTACGTCTAATTCGTTTTGACGTTTCTTTTTTTCTTTTTTAATTTGTTGTTTCAAAAGAACCCACTCCAGGTGTTCCTATGTATTATTTTTTTTTAATCAAAATTGTTATAAACATTGGATTCTGAGTGGATAATGAAAAAAGAAAGGTAGGAAAAAAGTGGGAATGGGTTCCAAATTTGGGATGAAGAAAGGCCTGTCGTATATTAATCTGAGTTTGATTCTCAATATGAAGGCCCAAACTCAAACTCAACGAGACAAGAGGCCATTATTTTGTAATTAAACTAGAAGTTCCTAAATGTGCCTCCATAAAAAGTTTTGAGATTTTTAAAAGGAAAAATAATTTCTAAGTCCTTGATATATACCCTATTAATTAGTAGATTATCGTATTTTTAGGATGTTACAGACACATCCCTAAAACTTAATTTTAACTGATGGAGTAAACGAAATTATGAAATGATCTCATTGTCCTTCCTTATATCGAAAATGCACAGCCGATCATCATGATTTGCTCTCTCTTTACTAACACCAAACCATAATCCTCTATGTTCTCTCTCTCACCTCTCTCTCTTTCTCACCTTCACACATCACCTCTCTTTTCCTCATACTCATGGTCATTCTCGCCTCTCTCTTCCTCACCCTCACTTTTGCCTCTCTCTTCCTCATCCACTGGTCACCGCCTCTCTCACCCTCACCCACTTCTCCCTTTCCCAATCAAAACACCAAACCCTCTACAAAATCTCTCACAATTGCTCTCTCTCTTTGTGTCTCAACCGCTCTCTTCTCATTCTCACCGGCCAAGAGAAGTCGAAATGTTCGGGTGGTCGATGGATCGGGTGGATCTGAGAAGTCGAAATGGTTGAGTGGATCCTAGAAGTCGCTCTTTTCTCACTCTCTCATCAGGCAAGAGCTCTTCTTACTCTCTCACCGGCCAAGAGCTTTGACTTCTGGAAACAATGGAACCTCCAGGGAGGCGGTTGAAGTGGCCGATGGGGAGAATCATTAGGTTGGGTTCGAATGTGGATTTGGGAAGTCAGATCTGAGCGCATAGTTGAAGGAAAAAGAAGATGGGTTTGAGAAGACGATTAAGGATGAGTTGTTGAAAAGAGAAGAGATCAAGAGAGAACTGAAATTTGGAGAGAAAATTGAAGGGTTGGAAGGTGAGATTGAAGAGACTAAAAGGAAAAATGGGGATTGCAGATAGTGGCTTTGTTGTAGATTGCAGTTATGGGATTTCAATCATATGATATTGATAGCGTAATTTGCAGGTTGTGAATTTACGGGCTTGTGTATTGTGTTTAGAGTGGTGTATGGAGATGGTGATTTCAAAGATCTTGATTAGAATGAGTTGGAGTCTGTAGAGGATTAATGGAGTGTTTCTACGACCAGCATTCTTGCAGAGGATCAATGTAGCGTTTCAGGCCTTAAATCACCAAGGTCAAAGATTTCAACTTTTAAGGATGAAACTAGCTGAATATGATGATTTAGACGAAAATGATTTGCAGTCACTTGGAAGAAGCTCCAAGCTTAAGGCTTTTTGCGCTCTTCCTACACGATCTAAAAGGATGTTCAGCAAGCAGTTATCAATTAATAGATGTTCTAGTGAAAAGAATTAAATTTTGTTCATTTCCCGGCATGGATGGTAATTTCAATTGTAACTCACACAATGTTACTCTTTTTTTTCCGATTCATGTATTGTAATTTGTAGTTGCAAACAAAGAATCCTAACTAATGTGCATTTCTCAAGTAATCTAATAAAATAAGAATCGTTTCAGGATATTAGTGGATCTCATTATGAGAATAATTTGATCAATTCTGAAATTGTAAACTCAAAAATTTTGGCTAATTTCTGAAATTATGCAATTGAAATAATCTAACAACACTAAAAAGTGAAATAATCTCTTTATATCCAAACTGGTATAATCTCTTCAGATCTAATTATTCAAAATTGAAATTGTTTTGAATATAAAATTGTTGGAGTTGTTTCTTAGTGTGAATCTGAGTTGAATATGAAATTGCTTGTTATCGTGTGAAAAATAGAAGAAAGGAATTTAGGTTTTAAGGATATTTTTGTCTTTTAAATTTTATTCAAACAAAAAAATTGGATATATCATCAACTTATTAATGAAATACTAATATACCACTTAAGGAAGGACTTGCGTACAAATCGTTTTTTCACTTCAAAAACGTATATACAATATTTTAAAAACACGAACATTTACCTACTAATTAAAATATTGTTAAGCGATTTGAAAGTTATTTTCCCTTTTAAAATGCAAACATTAAACTACATGAATGTCACTTCTTCAAACTTAATGTGTATTTAACGGAAAATCTTGCACAAAAAGTCTCGTCTTCCTCTTTCTCTCTCTCTCTCTCTCGTATCTCCTTTCTCTTTACTCCTCTCTCCTTCGTTGTTTCTTGGTCAATTGGTCTCATCTCCGCCACAGTTAGCGAGATCGACAATGACAGAGACGAGACCGCTGTTATGGCGAGAGATTCCACTCGTTCTCACATCCTCTCTTCCTCTTTCTCTGTGGCGACGAAGAGGAGCTCTGGACTCAACGGAGACTGGAGTGGCGGCAGTGTTAACACAAATTGTTTTAACGTCGGGAGGTTGTTGATATGGCTTCGCATCTGGCGTCTTGGTCAATATGCCGAAAGTTGCACGATCTGGCGTCGCCATCTGAGAGAGAAAAGTCGTCATCGATGAACGACGCTATCTAGTGGTTGTTGTAGCAAAGAGGATGCCCTAGCTGCCAATGTTCTTCAAAAATTATGAATTTAGTCCTTTTTGGCAAAATTATGTTTGTTGGTCCTTTAAATTTTGAGTAAGTATAGGATTAGTCCCTGTAGTTACACGATTTTATGATTTAACACTAGAACGCATCAACCAGTTGAAAAAAAAAAACTGTAAATGTTTGTACACTTATACACCAGTTTACATCAATATATACTCATGTAAACTAATAAATCAACTTAAGAATATGTTCAACAATACTCTTTAACATCTTCTTTAAAATATAATATTTTATTTTATTTACTAATTTAAATTTTAGACTCAATTCTAACATCACTTATAATTCGATTATCTTCTTCAATATTTTAGTAATAAATTAACTATTTTTTTAAAAAAACTATAAATTTTCAATAAAATTAGAGAATTACTATTAACTCTTAATATTATTTATTTAATTTATTAATAAAATATTTATTTTTTAATATTTTCTCGTTCCAATACACACATTTTAAGATAAGTTAACAAACAAATAAACATAAAATAATATATTTTGATCAACAAATATAAGGAGCCTATTGGATATACTCTAATAAAAGAATACAAATACCTCGTACACTTGTCTATACCCTTGTGTACATCAATGTACATTAATAAATTAGTTTAAATGTGCACCAATATATACTTGTGTGCAACTATGTACACAAAAAACGTTTATTTAAATAAGTTTATTTTTCTAAAAAAATTGCTAACGCATTGTACACTATTGTATTCCTATGTACACCTATGCTCATCTATATATGCCTTAAGAAAAAAATAGATTTTTAATTTTTTTTTGGAAAAAAACCTCATTTTCTCTCAAAAAGGTCAAGCAAAAATATCTTACTTTCTCATAAATTTCCAAAAATGTGATATTTTAACATGTGTTTAACAGCCCCAAGGGTTGAGCCTGACAGTAATTAGTTAATATTTATAACTGGACATTTCAAATTCAGTTATTAGAGAAAATAAGAAAAGTAAAACTATTTTGCACTTCAGTCCACCCCTTGATCTTAAAAAAAAATTGTGTTTAACATTTTGTGACATTTCTAATATTTGAAACTAGTTATGCCATTTTTTATATTTGGCATTTTAATTTGTTATAAATGTATAATTTCCCCAAAAATAGGTCTCTTCCTCGCACATATCCAAACACTCCTCATCCTGTCTCTTTCTCCAAATGTAGGACTCATTTATATAACATATAAAATATATAATATATTTTATATAATTAATTTTATCAAAATATATTTTATATTTTTTATTATTCACCTACCACCAATTATTATAAAATATATATTGTACTCTCTACGTGTATTACAATGCAATTCTCGCTCCGAAAATTACGAATGTAAAAACAAAGCCAAATGGTGTCACTTCTTCTCCGTCGCCTTTGCAGTTGCCCCCGCCGGTGCCACTGCATTTGCTGGAATAGCAGCCTCCTGCAATCACAACCCAAGAAACCGATTTCTCCAAGAAGCCCTGGATTTGGTGTTCCCCACTCATTCCTCTGCTGCTCCGTGGGCTTCACTCTCTCTTGCTGACACCTCATCGTCATCATCAGTTGTGCATTCGAAAACGGGCATGTCTTTTCCTTCTGTTATTGCCGATTCCCGGAAACTGTTGGGTATCGGGTTGAGGAAAAGATGCATCTTGGGGTTGAAGAACATTGACGTCTATGCTTGTGGTATTTCTGTATCTTATTTCTCCTCATTAATCCACATTTTATAATGCTAATAATAGATATGATCTGATCTATTGTCCAATTATTGACTATCAGTTTTGGGAGTTATGTTTCACTTAGAACAAAAAAGTTTCTTTGTTGGACTCTTATCATTCTACATTGATAAAATTAAGAATCGCTATGGTGGAGTTTATCGACAAACTGTAACAAAGACAATCAACCCTACGATTTTGTTATTTATCTGCAGTAGTATGTGTTTTGCAGGTGTTTATGCTGAAGATGAGGAGGTGAAAAAAATTATGGGGGACAAATATGGAAAATTATCTGTTTCTGAGCTGAAGGAGAACTAGGAGTTCAAAGAGGAGGTGATGGAAAGTGATTTTTCCATGACAGTTAGGCTTCAGATAGTCTATGGCAAACTGAGCATCCGTTCTGTACGGAGTGCTTTTGAAGAGTCTGTAGGAAGCAGATTGGAAAAGTTTGGTGGAGTAGATAACAAGGATTTGCTCCAAAGGTGAACCCTTTTTTTTTCCCCAGCTTAACAATTCTTGTGCAAGTTTGATTACTTGTTTTGTATAACAGCAGTGAGGTCAATTTTCGGTTTTCTATGAGAAGAGAGAGCAAGCAATATTTTTAGACCCGATAAGAGAACATATTAATTCGCAAGTTGGTTAAGCCTTTTTCCATAATGATGCAATTTCTTCAATCAATTGCAAATAAATATGCAGGTTCACTTCTCAGTTTAAGGATGAATATAAGATACCAAGAGGTTCTGTGATCGATCTCTCTAGGGAAACGGGCTATGTACTCAGCACAACAAGTAAGATCTTTAAGTTTTGAATCCTGTAAAAGTTAATAGGTCATTTACCATCCATGGTTCAGAATGTGCTTTCTGTTTATTATATCATGAATCCAACTTCATCTATGTCAATGAAGTAGATAGAATCTTTTCTTCAATATGTAACATCAATTATGTATAATTTCGGCAGTTGATGGTAAGGAGGCTGGAAGCATCCAGAGCAAAGTCCTGTGTAAATCCATCTTGGACCTGTACATCGGTGATGATCCATTTGATAGGGAGGCCAAAGAAGAAGTTGAAAGCAAGCTGGCATCTCTCCTCCAGACAAGTTAATCACAGCTCACAGGTGGAATTACGGTAGAGGAAATATGTAGTTCCCCTTTATTTATTTATTTTTTTTTTGTAACGAGATGAATCCCCCCTTGTATCGATCTCTATATGCACTTAAACTGAAATGTGTCTTGCACTGGAAAGAGTTTCTTGTAGCCTATTCCACTCTCTTTTATGTACACGGTTGGTTCCTGTTTGTTAAAAAGGTCGAAGCCAATTTCATGCCAGATTGTTATGCGCCTGTCGTACCCATTTGAGGCCATAAACTTTAGGCTTATACCGCTTTAGGCTTATACCGAAAGGACTAAAGAAAGAAATCGATTGAAACTCAGGAATTCGTGCTAATAATCTGCTTGTAAGTCAACCATCATATACATATTAAATTACTATGTTCAGCCAATACAAAGAATTAAGTTAAGACTCCACCGAAGTTAGCTTCAAAACAATTAGAGGTGCTAATCCTAATTGAGCAAAGTTCAACAAATGCAGCCATATTCTACTTCAACTCGCTCCTCACTATTGGAGTCATGTAATCTCGACACTACCTTATCCAACTCGTAAGCGAGAAAGGCAAGTGCTTGGCATTTAGCAGTGATCAGTGACTTGTCGTCGCATCCAGTAGCACTAAATCCTAGGATCAGCATTAACGTTGTCAACGGAACTGTCATGCCTGTCTTGTCCTCCCCCAGCAGCTTCCAGCAGCGCAGATATTTGTCAGATCGTACCAGGAGTTCTCAGTGGCCTTATCCACCTGTGATTTATGTAGTGCAAGTGGAAGTCCACCAAAAAACTCCAACTTGTACCATGTTGATCAAAAAGATTCATGGTTTGCACTTTGCAGTAAGAATGCAGTTGCACCAACTTTTGGTTACCGCAGCAGGCACTTTGGACTTGAAGATGCAGGCAAAATTGATAAGAACTCCAACTACAGTTGAGGATGTGAAAAAGCATGAGTCCTTTCTTCAACTGGATTCTAGTACTTGAGTTCAGAAATGTGGCTAGGGTATGTGCTTAAGATTGAAGGCACATTCCTACCACAAACCGGAGAAGATTTTTGTGCGTTCCCAGTTGAAATTTTGTCACCTTGATGGGCTTGTGTTGCAGGAACTGACAAGTTAGCCTTGTTGCTCACAGAAGTTTTTAGTTTGTCACCACTTTGTGAACGCCCAGCAATTAATATAGGCGGAGACTGATTGTTGGATGGCATTTGCTGCCCTTGTGAGGCCAGAGCAGACTTCAAAGTGCCCTCAAAAGATATCTGACCATGGCCTTGCAAACTTCGTCCTTGCTGCTGTGAATCACTTCTAAAGTTGGTGTTGTTGCAAACTACCAGTGGCGAAACCGGGGCTTGAGCTGCCGATACTCTTGATGCTGAACTCCAATGCAAATTTTGTGATGAGATGTTGCTTTGGGTCAGACTTTGAGAAAAAGCAGGAGCAGTGGTTGAAGAAGATACGCCAACTGAAGGTGAAGAAGGGCTGCTAGTAGTTAGCCCATTACTTCGAGACACTGCAGTAGCTTGATTTTGCTGCTCTTGGAGAGTATTGGGAGAAGTAGCAGCAACTAGAACACTTGATGCAGGGATGATGGAGTGAGGAGGCCAGTTTCCAATAAAAGGAGATGAAGCAAAGTCAAGAGTTTTAGCTGAATGATCAAAAACATAAGTCTGTTCTGTGCTTATTGACGGCTTTCCCACTGTGGCTTTCTTCCCATCATTAGGAATGGTTGAACTACTTTTAACCCTCCTTTCAGAAGGCAGAGAATTATTCTTTTGCATGGCCTGGGGAACAGATGCAACCTGGTATCCTTGACGTGTCATGTCTGGAAAACTTTTAAAGAGAGCTTGACTTTGTGCCATAGACGAGAAAGTGAAGTTTGCAGCAGTGCTGTTTCTATTGAAAGAGGTGAATGACATTGCATATGCTTGAGAAGGGACGTGTTCCATTTTAACTCCAGTCTTTGAGATATTCTCTTTTGATTGATGCTGTTGCTGCTTCTCACCATGGGTACTCCTACCACCAACAATTGTGGAGGGCATCAATGCAAAGTTGGTATGAAAAGGAACCATAAAGTTCTGGCCATGAACATTATTCTGCAAGTGTTTTGCATTGCCCTCCATACTCATTTCAGTTTCAAGTTTCTGAGATTCATGGGATTGCAGTTGCTGCGACTGCAAATTCGTAGAAGTCACAAAATTATTAACGTTAACTTGTGTCCCTTTTGTCTGCTGAGCCTGTTGATGCTTGTTTGACGAAGATGAGCCATTTGATGTATTTGCATTCTGGTGGACTGGTTGAACCAGTGACTGAGAATGTAGCTGCTGCTGAAGTTGGGAGGGATGCAACATCTGAGATGGGTAGAAAGGGACATTATGAAGAGATAGGGATTGAGAAGGGTTTCCAGCTCTGGGTGCAAGAGAGCTTAGAACAGGAGGGGATATGGGATATGGACAACCGTTGTTTGGCAGTATAGTCATGTATGGAGTTCCACTGGTAGTTAAATTGGGGTAATTGAAACTCATAGCAGCTGCTAGCGATGCAGAAGGATTTGGTAAAAGTCCAACTATTGCATTACCAGAAAACGATGTATTGTTAGGTTTAGAATGCCCTTGTTTTCCTGTTGCTGCCACTGGAGCTTGATGCTGGCTGAGAGAGAATATAAAAGCAGGACCATTCTACAATCCATAAAATGAAGATCATAAACAGAATGCCTCCAGATCAATACCAAGTATAATATCTTTTAAACCATGAACAAACTAAGGTAATAATAAAACACGAAATACAACCATACCAGCAAATTACCAACTGCAGCTGGCTTTAGAGGTTCATTCGCCTCAAGATGCTTTTTCTGATCCATATCTATGAGGTTGGCTACCTCAGAGCTTTTATCTTTGGCACTTGTCTGCCCTCTATCCTTGGCGGTGTTAGAAGTCACAAATGCAAAGCTCCCTTTTAACGAGTTTCCAACAATCATCTTTTCTGCAGAAGGCGTGGTATTGACATTATCGGATTTGGTTCTGCATAGAGGAGTAAAGCTTGCAGCCGGTGGCCAGAAATGGTTCATTTTTGTAAATTGCTGATGTAAGCGAATGTTGCAAGCAATATACTGGTGGATTGCACATCTTTTTGGGCGAGGCTCAGGCTGAGAGGGCAGATAATGTCGATGCTGCATTTTTTTTTCCAATCAGAATTGAAATTAAAACTAGAATTACTAGAATTAGCTTAAAACAAGAATTTGAAAAAAAAAACAAAGTTGATGTTTGAAATACTATGCATACGACACCTGAAGTGTGGCCGATTCAGTAGTCCTATCCATGGGCATAACTCCATGAAATGGAGGCATATATCTGCCAAAAGAGACAAAAGTTAGTCCCTAGTCATATAACTGTAAACTCTACGAGCACGCGTGTTTTTATAAGGCAAGAAAATTGGGGGGGGGAGGATGATGGAGGAAGAAAATAAATAGTTGAGGCCTATAAGGCACACGCACCCAAGAGGTGAAAGACCATTTGGCCAGCCAGCAAGAGCAATTGGCAAAGGTACTGAGCTAGATTGAGCTGATAAAACAAGAAAAAAGAAAAAAAAGAAAATAAATAGTTGAGGCCTATAAGGCACACGCACCCAAGAGGTGAAAGACCATTTGGCCAGCCAGCAAGAGCAATTGGCAAAGGTACTGAGCTAGATTGAGCTGATAAAACAAGAAAAAAGAAAAAAAAGAAAAGAAATCATGACATCAGTACGTTGATGCAATCACTTGATCACAGTTATTAAAATCATTTCGGGACAATAAAATTCAATCATTTAAATAACCTGTTGCCTCGGCTTCCAGAATGGCAGCTGTAGACTGCTGTTTTTTCGTTAGTTTGATATCACTATCATTGCCAATGTCACGATTCGTCTCCAAATCGAGTTTTGACCGGCTCTTTTCTATAATTGGCTTTAGATCCTCAAGCTCACATTCCACAACAGCTGCTTCCTTTTTCATTGACCTTTTTACGAATTCATTGTGCTCTGAAGATAAAGCAGTAGGAAGAGGAGCCTGTTGGAATGGCATTATGCTTCTTGAGAAATTCGGACAACAAAATACCAACTGATATACAAGGGAATGCTACGAGAGGTCCTCACCATCAGGTCAATCGTAAACTTCTCCACTCTCTCTTTGTCTGCCTCTGGTTCAGTTGAAGTCCTGAACAGAAAAAAAAAATCAAATCCCACCAGAGAGAGATGAAAGGGGGTCAACTCAGAGATAGCTGAAGCCAAAAGGACCAATCAAAGAAAAAGGAAGCAAAAAATTCTTGGATACTCACGCTTTTGTGGCTGCCGAATCCTGATCCGAATTATTGCAGGTTGCAGATTCCTTCTTTGGGCACCCCGATTCTTCCTTACTGCCAGACCCACATTCTTCAATTGCCAGTTTTGTAACCTCCTGCAAGACCGCAGGTGAGGCAGATGAAGCTTTGGAGGCACCCATCTTATGCAGAACGTTAAACGTTTCTACATTTGGTGGAACAACTTCTGTTTTCGCTGGTTGGAACCTTTCATCTTCAGTTACTGCAGAAAGAATAGAACTGTTCTGATCCGTCTTCTGCGTCTTCTTCGCAGCTGTAAACCTCACATACAAAAATTAAGAAAAGAGAAAAAAAAATATAAACGTACCCATAAAAGAAGTGAGATTTAAAATTCGGATGTACCCACCAACAACAAGCAAATGATTAGATTCAGATGCAAGGCAGGGTTGTGCCAAAGTTGGAGTCTGACCAGAGTTTGAAGTGGGTGATGACCTAAAATCATTACGAACACCATTTACGTCCCTATGTGAGGCATTTTCATCATCTTCCTTCTTAGAGCTCTGAGAATGTTTCAAGCCGTATAAAACCTCAGCGATCTCAATCTCTATATCTTCCTGAGCGGCACTAGTAGACTTAGAAGCCTTCGGAAGCCGAGCTCTGGATCCACTGGGTTTCTGAAAAAGAGTAGAAGACTAGAAGCTTAATTTCTTCAAAAAATCAATTAATATGAAACTAAAAATCCAGAAATCAGGACCAAAAAAAATGCAGAAATCAGAGAGCCAAAAAAAAAGCTAACCATCTTCTTTCTCACAGAAATATTGGATGAGGAAGGCGACACAGCCTCACCGCTACGACTGGCCGGTGAAGAAGAAGAAGGAAGATGGTCATCCCCAAATCCACCATTTCCTGACACCCAATTGTCATGCGACCGTTTCACCGAAGCTGCAAAATTATACATGTAATAAAAGAAACCCAAAGAAATATAAAAAAAAAAAAGAAATCTCAGAACAAAAAGAAATGAAATGTGGTTGAACCTGAACGAGCTTTTCTGGGAACAGAGACGGCAATGGTTTCAACAATGACCTTGAAAGGCGGGACACGCCTGGTGCCTCTTGGGCGGTGCAGGCTTTTCCGGTGGAGTTGGTGGTTGTGATTTGAAAGTTCAGAAGCATCGTCAGTTTCATTGGCATCTTCATCAACCATGCTGTTTTCCCTAGTTCGTTCTGCATCATCTCCACTAGGCCTTTCTCCTCTGCTACGCTTCTTTCTATTCAAAGTATCTCCTGCTCTTTCTCTTTTACTTCCCCTATCTATCGTCCTCACTGTTTCTCCATCTTTATCTGCAACACATTAAAAAAATAAAAAATCAAAAAAAGGAGAAGAAATCATGTAGAAACAATAAGTATGAAAGAACCAAAGAAGCATAAATATACCAGGCGCATCGAGAAGAGATGTAGTTGGGTGTCGACTTCTTGACAATCCGATTGAAGCCGCCATGATTGATCTTCTTCTACCACTTCCTTCTCTGAATCTCTTCATAAATTTCTCAACCTCTATTGAATGAGAGAATGAATAAGAAGAAAAATCGAAGGAGCTAATTCAGCGTAGCCGGAGGCGAGCAATTGAAGTTAACTAGTAGTTGAAGAAATGAATGAATACGAAGCAAAATCCAAGGAGCACCGAAGCAGTTCTCTCTCTGTGTTATCTTCCCCTCTTCACCCTGTTTTCATTTGTGCTCTCTCTCTACACCTTTCGCCATGTTCTCTCACTTGCACCGCACCATTATTTCACGGCTCTGATTTGCTACTCTCCCTTTCTACTTCATCTGTGTCTTTCGATCGGACGTTCGTGTTTGCCCATGCCAACATGGCAAGTATGTCCATGTCAGACGGAAGCATAATGAAAGGTCCAGCCACGTGTCGCATTTTCTACGCATCTCGTTGTTTATATGCCGCACCTTCTCCCACGCGCTGCAGGCACGTGAAAAGCCAACCTTCCTATACCGTGGAGCCCTATTTTAGAGTACACTTGGCAACTAGTAACTCGTCTCAAGTGGCTAAGCAAATGTGGAACGGCAACGGACGCAGCCGGTTGCCGGTTGTCAAGCCCATACATACAGTCCACGTGAAAGGCATATTTTAATCACGTGGAAACTTTATTCTTTGTTTTGACCGCACGTCCCATCTTCATCTTTAGTCTAGTTTATTAGATCTTATTACAATTTGACTTTAAAATATTCTTTGTCATATGTTTAATGCAAAGTAAATACTATAAAATATGATGTTGGGTTAAAGATGACCGCGTCCCATCATGCTTTGTTAATATCAAAGTCTCCAAACCTCGTAATATTTTAAATCATAAGACTAAGGGCATCTCTAATTCATATAAATTTTTCAAAAATTTATAAATTATTACATTAGTAATTTATTAATTATTTATTAATTATATTATTTTTTAATTTTTAAATTATCATTATACTCTATTATGAGACACGAAATCACTTCACTTATCATTTAATTTATTTATAATATATAAATAATAACAAATATATTTATTCACAAAAATATTTATTTCACATAAATAGTAACAAATATATTTATTAAGTAAATTATTTAATTGAATTTTAAAAATAATTTAAAAAAATAAAATGGTAGTTAAAAAAATATT
>CAODLS013720123.1:0-12585 GCA_948243855.1 Flueggea neowawraea
AAAGGGTTATAATGGCAGAATCTGAAACTGCAATTGAGAAAGAGAAGGTAAACTTGGGCCAGGAAGAAATTAGAAAGAAGGCGATCCAAATTGAGAACATGTCTTCAAAATTAGAGGAGATGGAGCAATTTGCTTTGGGTATCAACAGTATTTTGAATGAAATGCGGCAGAGGGTTGAGGATCTAGTTGAAGAAACATCTAGGCAGAGGCAAAGAGCTGCGGAAAATGAACAAGAACTTTGCCGTGTGAAAGGGGACTTTGAATCTTTGAAATCCTATGTTAGCAGTCTCATTAGTGTAAGAGAAACTCTTCTTTCATCAGAAAAGCAATTTCAGACCATTGAGAGGCTCTTTGAACGGTCAGTGAACTTCAATATTCCTCAATTATTTGGAATACATTTAAGCTCGGCTATACTTTGTGTTTGTACTTAGTTGTTCCTGCAACTTTCTGGATTTTGTTTAGATATCAATTTGATTTTTTATATCTTTCATTTTCGTAAGTTCTTTGAAATAAAAAAAAAAACTTGTAGGCTTCCATTGATCGAGAATGCTGATCTATACCCCTTAATCCTGTAAGACTTTTTTTGACCTAACTTATGAATCTCCCTTCTAATCCTGTCAAAACAGGTTAGTCGCGAATACAACTCAGTTGGAGGGTGAGAAAATGCAGAAAGAAGCTGAAGTTCAGAAACTGATGGAAGAGAATGTGAGGTTAACGGCACTGCTCGACAAGAAAGAGGCTCAGCTTCTTGCCATGAATGAACAATGCAAGGTTTTAGCGCTAAGTGCGTCAAACATTTGATTTCCCATGATGGCTTTTGACTAATGGTTGCTTCATTCAAGCCAATCCGGCCACTTTCCGAGCAAGAACTCGGAAGTGTGAGACTGTTAGCGATGCCTGATTATCCCGGCCTGTGTTTCTCCGAACTGCAGCTGTAAAATTGTGACTGAGGTCTGCGAATTTGCGTAGTAGCATTATTGTACTTTTGAACTCAATGGACTAAGTATTCAGAGCTTGATGTTAGAATGCGCATTTCTTGTAAACTGTCAAATGTTAGCTGAGATTCTTGTCTTCCATGTAATTGTTCGGAAATTTTCTTAATCCAAATCGTTCTCTGTCAAAAGAAAATAGTTCTCTGAACCATGTGGCTTCTTTTTTTTTTTGAAAGAAAAAAAAAATCAGCACATCCCATTTCAACTTGATTTATTAAAATCAATTCCATCCTCGTGATTATCTAGATTTATAAGAGAAAAAATTGAACTTGCAAATTTTTATGTGAAAGAAAGAGCAAAAGAAACTTAAATGTTCACACACATTTCAAACTTTCATCTGAAAGAAAGTAAACATGTGAAAAAACATTTTCAATTAAATAATTATTTATTATATTTCATTTTTCACCTATATTCACTGCAGGAGCAAAAAGATACCGTTGTGTTCGTAAAACCCACCGGCTAATCACAAAATTGATTCAAAAACCCTAACGTGATCAATTTCCAAGCTGGAAATCCAAAACCGAATTTACAATCGACGCATTGACACACTAATGCTTGAAGACGATCAGTACCAGAAGATGACGGGTCCGCCACCAGGCCGCAGTGTACCAAAATTGGCCATGCCGCCGACGTTGTCGACAAAAGGGTGACGCCTTTAATGTTTCATGAAAAAATTGCCATAAAGTTTCTTGATTTGCTTTGTAATGGACATGTGTTGCGATCTTAACTATGTTTTAGATTACAAACAGGAGAATTAGTGACATTGAGGTAAGTGTCCCCATTGTGTACGGAACAATTGCGTTTTACCTGGGACGGAAGGCCAATGAGTAAGCAAACCTTTTTCATGTAAGTTTAATGATGTTTGAGAAGTGTTTGATAATGTTGGTTGTGTTATTAACCAGGTCGAAGTCACATACTTGGACAGTGTATGTGCGAGGGGGTACGAATGAGGATCTTGGGGTGGTGATTAAGCGAGTTGTGTTTCACTTGCATCCAACATTTAACAATCCAACAAGAGTGATTTAATCTCCGCCATTCAAGGTTTCGGAGAGCTGTTGGGGTGAATTTGAAATCGGTATCAGGGTTTTCTTCCATAGTGCTGTCTGTGATAAGCAATTGGACTTGTGAGTGGTGTTTGAATTGTTTGTTTTGTTGTTGGAGGCAGATTGATTAGTAAGGGTGGTTGAATGTCTGCAGGATTCACAAGTTGAAATTGTTTGTTGATGATGATGCTGGTCATTCATCAACCAATAAACCCGTTATCGTGGAAAATTACGATGACATTGTCTTTCCTGATCCCTCTGAGAATTTTCTGTCACGTGCGCATGACCATCTTGCTGTACTTGTGCCTCCATTGCCTGCTGGACTTAAACTGCCTCATCCTGGTAAAGTTTTTATTGCTTTCCTCTTTTCATAAGCCGGTTATTAGTTGTCAAACGTTGAATTGTCACATTCTACTAAATCTTTCCCTATTTTGGAATGTTGACAACTTACATCAATTTCGTTGTAATTTCAATTAAATCAATTTCCTATGTAGTTTGATTTGCTGTTTGGCTTTTTTTAGTACCAATTCAAGATATGAATGAACAGCAGAGAGGTGAAACCACAGATCATCAATTGCGTCCATGGTTCATTAATTTTTCAGACACAGATGAACTCGTGAAACTTTGATCAGCTCGTCAGCAGGTTAGTGTGCCTGATTTCCGGTCATGTTTCTAATTAACTTTGTGGAGCAAGTATCATATGTTTGTAGTGATTGTCAATAGTAGTTTTAGCACCGGTAGTCTCTAAGGGGCATTCCTTGTGTGTGTTTGAGAAAGTAGAAATTATACTTAATAAGAACAGTAGCAATCTCTTTAAATATCTCTCCATCAGAGCTACTTATGATCAGACATTTCCTTACAACAGAGTCGAATCTTGAACCTCAATGTTGACGATGCACACATGCGACCACTTGGGGATAGCCAAGCGGCTGTCACAGGCTCCATTTTAATTTGGAAAGCAATAAATACTGACTATTGACGCCACACCAGTGGCATCTACCAATCTTTTGCTTCATTTTTTGTTCTAATACAAACTATTATTCATTGTTGATTTTCTCTGATGTCTTATGAACTGTGTCCGGTCCAATTTCATATTGTTAAGCTGAGAAGACAGTTGAGTGTGATAGATGGGCATCCTCAGCCCTTGCAGTCGGCGTCCAATTGTTATTCATGATTGTGAATGATCATTGTAGATGTTTTGGAATCTCTTACCAAATTCTAAACTGTCACTGACCTATCTGTACATTCTGCTGCTTGATGATGTAATTATCCACTCATGATCAGACCTTAATAGTTTCAGGATAGAATATTGACCAACTCTTTCTTGAAACAGACTAGGCCAGCTACTTGAAAAAATAGAACAAAAAATTGAATTCATAGTATAGAGTCTCAGGTGGTCAGGTGACTTGTTGAAGACTTGGGTAACGATTTGGATGATGATGATATGGCATTGGTTTGCTGATTTGTCTCTTTTGAATGTGTTCAAGACAAGTGTTAATGGTTGTCACATGGTAATCATTGGAAGTAGTGGTGAGTATGGGTTGGTTCGGTTCGGAGATTTGGAGATCTCCGGAACCGATCCGAAATTCGGAGATTTGGTTTTCTTAAGAACCGGAACCGAACCAAATATCCGAAATCTCCGAACTGAAATCTCCGAAATTTTGGTTCGGTTCGGAGATTTGAAGATTTTGGTTCGGTTAAAATGGTTTAGTTCTGGTTCGGTTCCTGAAGATTTTTTCAATAAAATTCAACCTAAATATAAAAAAAATTCCATTAATCATATTTTAAACATACAAATAAATTACACTAACATAAAATTAAATTCCAAACACAATTAATGGCATTATAAATAAAAAATATACTTTAATTGTTGTTGTTGTTGTAGTCGTTGTTTCTGTTGTAGCTGTCACTATTATTATCAAGTGCGCATATGTGAATTAAGATATCTACATATATTGTAACTTATTATTTCAATAAATGCATCAAATGCTTGTCATTTGTGTTGCTCACACAAACATTACGGAAACACATAAAAGATTTAAAAATTTTATCACTTTTATCTGAGGCAACTTTAGAAACATATAGAAACTCTAGAGGCATAATGTAAATCAGTCATTCAAAAGTAGTTTTAGCTTGATAGAGATTATCTGAAATTACCTCTTGTGATGATGAATTAATTAAACAGCTAATAATATACATACACCGCATTTTTCAAGGAACAAATTTATGAATCAATTTTAGTAAAAAAAGTGAATCATTTATTAGCAATTTATGAATCTCACTAAAAACACATATCAGAAAGTCATTAAAAGTTAATTAAGAAGCAATAAATGTCAATAGAATATCCTATGAAAATCATACTCACAAATCCTTATATTCTAATTAAGAAGCAATAAATGTTAATAGAATATCTGGTGAAAGGCTCTAGGGTTTAAAATGAATTATGGTAAACGGTTCGCGATTAATTGATAGTTTCTTTTTCTAAAATCTTTTATGATTAATTATAAACTGGTTCTGATTTTAAAAAAAAAAAAACAAAAACATTATAACAACACCAAAAATTTATTTTAATATTGTTAATTTCATAAGAAATATGCATTGATTAAATGTAGTATACTACTATACTTACAATATTGTGCGTAATAATTTTTTTATATAGAAAATAAATTTATAGCAATTTTTAATGATAATGCAAGTATAAATAGAATAACCACATCTAATAAAAATATATATAATCAATATATATACTACATTGGTTCAATGTATTCAAACACATTCTAAATGTAAAGCAAATAATAATAATCTCGAATTAATGTCTTTCAAGAAACAATAGCATTTAGTGTTTATGTTACTTAATAAGTAATAACATTTACTGTGTACACCTATGAACATCTTTGTACACCTTTCAACAATTTTTAAAAACCTATGTACATCTTTGAACAATAATGAACACCTTTGAACTCTTATTTATACCTTTGAACACTTTTGTATACTTATGAATATCTATGTACATCTTTGAACAACCACAAACACCTTTGTATACCTATGATTATATGAACACCTATGTACACCTTTGAACACTTTTATATACTTATGAACATCTATATACATCTTTGAATACCGTTGTACACCTTTGAACAATTTTGTACACCTATTATTATATGAACACCTTTGACAACCTTTAAACACCTATGATTATACGAACATCTACGAACACTTTATGTACACATATGAACACTTTTGAACACATTTGGACACTTTTGAACACTTATGAAACACCTTTGAACACATTTGGATACCTATAAATGCCTATGTACACCTATGAACACCTATAAACACCTATGCACATTGTACACATATGATTATATGAATACTTATGTACACCTTTGTACATGTATGATATGAACAATAATGTATATATAAAATGATTTGTACATATAAAATTTTCGATTTAGTTTCGGTTCTTCGGTTTGGTTCGATTCTCGGTTCGGATATTACTTAAAACCCAGACCCGAACCAAATATAAAAAACGATTCAGTTCGGTTCAGAGAAAGTCAAAAGTCAATGGTTCTTTTCGGTTCCGGTTCTTTTTTATTTGGATATTCAATTCGGTTCAGTTATCTCCAAGACCCATGATCAGCTTCCACCGAATTTTTTTTATAAAAGAAGTCTTCTTTTTTTATATATAATTCAAATTTTGTGTACTTGCGTTTTTATTAGGATTTGAACCCAAGACATTAGTTTCGATAACTCACACACTCAACTATGAAATGGCAGAAGCCTTTTGTTTTGGGATCTCGATTAGTTGGTTTGTGCTTCCAAGTGACAGTGAGGGACCACCTTGGTTTTCATATGCCTACTTATCGACTCATTGATTCACACCAAGTTGGATAGCCGTCTCTTTGACCCGGCAAATATTCCCATTATCCATCTTTTATGTCTATTTGCATTTCGCATTCAAATTTTTAGGTGATTGGATTGAAATTTGGCAATGTGGAAGCTCAATGCAACAAAACATGTCATGTTAACTTTGTTCCTTTTTCTTTGTTTGTTTGATTCCATGATGATGAGTGAAGCAGAGACATTTAAACTGGTTCTTAGATAACTCTAATGTCCAATTATCTTAATTGCATGTTGAATTGTGTTGTGTTTAATTTTTAAACTTTTCAACATGTAAAAAACAAAGATAGATAATGCAAACATTAAACTTACCTTTTTCTAACAGTGGAGAAAAATTTTAAAATAAAGACATAAAGAATCTTGGATAATTAAAATCTATTCAAAATCAATATGTTCCTCTGCTCGATTAATTTTCACTCGCTCTAAGAGTTGTTCGAGTTAGTCCAAAAAATTTTTACGTTTTAGCATATTTAAATATGCGATTCTACTCAAAGTTCCTCAAATTCTAAAAGTACCCATTACCATTAAAACTATTTCTTTAAATTATGTTTGCACCTATTTAAGAGACTTGAACATGCAACTTTACACAAATTTCTCTAACTCTTAAAGATACTCGTTCCCTTTGAATTACTTTAATTTGTGGAATCTGCCTAATTAACTACATGTTCAATCCTGTTGATTGCATGAAGAAATTAATTTATTGTACCTTTTGTTGGAAAACTTGGGGAGAGACAAAAGAAGCACAGTAACAGAATAAACAGAGTGACGATATAAGGATTTGGAGTTAGCATTGTGAGAGCCTCAGAACATGGGAAGGAAGGAGAAAGTCGTGTCGACGCAGCAGAGGTTGAAGATACTAGTGGTGCTCAATTTTATGAGGAATAAATGTCTGCTGCCATATGGCATGTGTCTAATTCTTATATGCAAATTCTGTGGCTCTATGTTGATGGTTTTAGTCCCGGCAGGACCCATTGGTTCTAACATTGCAAGACATTTTTGGTGGCTGGCTGCATACTGAAAGACCTATCCTTCTAATTAAACCATGCTTCTTTTTATTTCTATCCGCACTAATCTGTGTTTTTTCTTTGATAAAACTGGCAAATATCTCTCTGCATGTGATCCGGTTTAACTTTCTTAAGCTCTCTGTTATCCTCATTGTAGGTTTAGCACCAAGCAAATCGATCAGAAATGGGGATTAAGGTGGCATGTAGTATTGTTGGTCCAAAAAATTCATGTATTTGACATTAAACATCAGGTTTAAGGACAAAACCACTTTCAAACAATAGTTAAGTAACGATTTTATTAGCTTAGAGTCAACATGCTTATCACCAAACCAATAATTTGTTAACAAATTAAAATCAACGTGCTTACCACCGAATCAACACTTTATTATTATGTGATATATCTTCATTCAAGTAAACATATTACAGAAGAAAAACTATTTAATTGGATAGGATTGCAATGTGGGGTTTCAGGTTCAATATCGGATGTTGATATTTGGGGCTTCTTTTTGATTGCTTTTAGAAGGGCACAAGTGTCAGCGAACTTTGAGCCTGGCCAAGTTTAGCTCATCACAACATGGATTTAGAAGAAATGTTATACTTTTCAGATTGTGATTTTGATCCACTTGTTGCTGTAGCAGGCCATAGGTAAGGGTTAAGTTGACCTTTGTTCTCACCTGGAACTGGGTAGGGAAAAAAGATTTATGAGACCAAACCTGAATAGGCCAAAAACTTGGTTTGGTTGTATTGGTTTGGACATTAATTGGATTGGTTTTTAGCTCTATCTGGTGCATCTTAAGTGGTCCGAAATCTAGCACTAATCGTTCCTTGACAGAACACGCGCCAAACAAGCCATAAGGGACCAGAATTTGACATATTATTGTTGTTTGATTATAATCTTCAAAATTACCAAAAAATAGAAACAAAAAGAAATTATCATTTCTTTGTTCTTGTACCATGGAGGACTACGGTTATCCGGAAATCCGGATTGTATAATTATGCAGTTAAAACAATATATACCACTGTTTCCTCAGTTAAGGTTTTCAATTCCTGACAGTTACTTTCTTTAATCTCTCAGAAAAATTGAACGTCATTGGTCATGCAGAATTCAATCATTGGTATCCAACTGAACAGCAGTAACAAAATTAGATTATATTTCTTAAATCAGCTGATCAAGAACATTTATTTGGCCAGATTAATTACTGTACTAACAAAGCTAGTTGTGGCAGTTCTGGCTTTAGGTTGAATATAGCTGTTAAAACTCCAATAAGATATAACTAAGATCATGATCCGACATACGTATGTAACTTTCAAATTACTAACCTCAAAAATTAAGTTTGAATTGTTTAAATATTCAAATAATTATATATTTATAAACTTTTAAATACTCTCATACTTTATCGATGTAAAATTCAACAAGTGTTAACTTAATCTACTAACTTAAGTTGCTTATGATGAGTAACATTGTTGTAACTAAGAAGTGCAGGAGACAATTCTAATTTTACCAAACTTTAAGCATATTGCTACAAAACCAAATTTTTGATACTAAAATGAGCCATGTAGAGACAAAAGTGAGAAAGGTTTATAAGGAGATTAGTGAGAAAAATTGGTCTTCAATGTCCTAAAAAAAGGCAGCAATGTAGGGTAAGCCCCAATGGGATTGGATACTACTTCGTACCCTTATATGCAGTCATCTTGAAACCACATCACATGACCTTGTTTCAAACTCAAACAACTTATCTCTTCTTGGATCTTCCCACAAATACCCCAAACCCCATTCAATCATTCCCCACCACCCCCAAACACTTTTCTCTCTTTAAGCTATACTAACCCATCCCCACCACAACCCCGTCGCAAACCATAAACTTCCTCAAACATGGCCACTAGAAAATCAAACAAGCTTCCTCAGACAGCATCTTTGAAACAAATTCTTAAAAGATGCTCGAGTTTTGGTAAGAAACAAGGCGGCGGATACGATCATGAAGGACTTCCTGATGATGTTCCTAAGGGTCATTTTGCTGTTTACGTTGGAGAGAACAGAAGCAGATACATTATCCCTATTGCATGGCTTGACCACCCTGAGTTTCAGATCTTACTTGAAAGAGCTGCAGAGGAATTTGGGTTTAGACACGACATGGGTCTTACAATTCCTTGTGAAGAAGTTGTTTTTCTCTCTTTAACGGCCATGATCAGATGATTCATGATCAGGGTGATATGGAGATAGATAGGCGTTGTTTGGAAACATATATTAAGAACGTAACAAAGATGATCAACCAAGCTTTTTTCATTGAAATATGTTATTTTCTTGAGCAGAAGTGATCCTGACAAGAACTCATTTAAGCCATGTTATAGAATGTGCTCATATAATTTTCATGTATGAATTCTAATTCTATAAGGATTTTTTTGTACTTACGAAAAATTTGGTACATATAATGCTGAATTCTTGGGGGTTCCTTCCTCATCTATTTTATTTTATGTTTTTGTCTCTCATGCATGTAAAAATTTCTCGTTCTCAGTAAATAGTACTATTGTACTAGCAATAACTAATTAGGAAGATGCATGAACTTGAAAATGGTGCAACTTAAGTGTTTGTACGATGAAAGAGTTGAAAAATGACACTTAATTCGGTGATTCCGACGTTTCTCTATCATGCAGCCAATATGGTCAAGAAATTTCGTTCTCTATCATTTCCAAATTTTCTTTCTTATTGCTTAGTTGCCGACTGCCTGTACCATGCACCTCTAGATTATGTTGTCATTTATCTTTACGATTTACTATTCAAAGAGTTTTTGTAACGGTAACGGAACGTTGACGTGACTCATCACTTCTATAGAGAGAGCAACTGCACTGTGAATAAGCTAGCTTCGAAGCAACTCAAAAGAGTACTATCGATCGGCTGCTACGAAGATCATTCTTCACCTGACGAAGTGAGGCGGATATTGAGAAACGATCACTTGACAGGACCACTAGCTTTTCCCAAGATGTGCATGAACTAGTTTTTAAGGCTTTGCCTTCTTCATTGGTAATAAAAGACAAATGCGAAACAAGTGACATTCATTCGTGCCTACTAGTTGGATAAATGCCAATCACCATATGTTTTGGATTGACAATTGGTTGTTGATAGAATTCGTTACTTATTTCTTTATAAATAAAGAGTTTGCAACCATCTTGATATTTAAGGTGTCAAGGGTTAGTTTGTCCTGCTACTCTCTAACAAATAATCACCACCCAAAAGTTAGTATTTCAACTACTAAAGTGACGGGTTTTTTTTGTACAAGAGGAGGTTATTCACAAGAGAAATTTCAACATTAACAGTTTCTTTCCTCCCAATATTTTTTTTTGAAATTTGAATTATTAACCTCTTAACAAGTAATCATCTCAAAGCCAACATACTAATTACTGAGCTAATAGGTTGTTGGTAAAGTTACCGTTTGTAGCTATCTATATTTGTCTTAATGGCAATCCACAATATGAAAAGACAACAGTTGATACCATTATGTTATAAGTTGATAACTTAAACAAGATCGACTTCCATATTATAGCTCAAGAAAACTAAAACTCTTTTTTTGGTTCGCAGTAAGTGCACTATAAAAGTGTAAGTTTCTGAAAGTGACAATTTTTAATATGTTTAATTTAAAGGAACTTAAAAATAAAAAAAAAAACTATAACTTTTTTTGACTACTCAAGTTTCTTAACTTTTGAGGAACTCAATTACTGGAGAAGTGAGTAAGTTCAACTTCATGAGTAAAAACACTCTCATGGGACTAAAATATTCTCTTTATCATATAAAAATAAAACTCTATACGTAAATATTTTTTTTGTATAACACTCGAACAACAACATTGAAACTTTGCTCATCTACCTAGGTATGTGCTCGTCCATTAGTATTATTATTATTTTTTGCATCATCCGTAAACTGATGTAGTTAATATTCTATGTTTTTAATTTTTAGATTTTTTATAAATATTTGACCAATTAGAACTTATTTTTATTACGTTTTAATTAATTGAATTTTTTATAAATAAAAAAATAGTCTATTTTTATTCACTTAATTTAATATTTTACTGACAAGGGTATTATTATAGTTCACAAACTACTTTCTAAGAAGTAAATCTTTCAACTAAACACTCAATAAAAAAAGGTTTCCTGGAATTAAAAATAAACCAAGCATAAAAAAAAATTAATTACTACTACTACTAAAAATTTCCTAGAATCAACTTTCCTGTAAATTAAGCTATCAAACTAAACAAGAGCTAAGAAAATGAATAAGTGTTAATTACTCGTCTTTTAGAAGAAAGATTGAAGTTGGAAGTCACATAGATACACAAAAGTGGTCAAAGACAATAAACAATTCACAAAGGGTTGCTGCCACATTGGGGGCCCTATATGTGAGTTTGACTTGAATAATTTTTTAATTAACTAAATTAATCAAACAAAATGGGATTGCTAATGAATTAGTTGCGATGTCTATCACTTAATACATGCGTATATGCACACATAAACTGGGTAGTAGTGCACATGGAAGTGGGACTCCATGTCTTCTTGTTGGGCTGCTCTGTTCTGGACAATTTCCCAATTTCTCGTCATCCCCAAAATCACACCATTTCATTACCTACACTCGTTACCAAATAAACCATTTTTCTTGTTTTCCACTGGCTGTTTCGTACAAGAACTCCAGACCACATACGATATGGTCCAACCCAGTGAGCGGTTCAAATTGGCTTTAATGTCTCTTCCAGACATCAATTTGGAATGTGCTTGGCATGCCAGTTTGATTTAATTAGTGAAAATGATAAAGAACTAACTGTTTCTGAGATTTCAAAATTGAAAAAAGATAAGAAATTAACGAAAGATGCCAAGTAAGTGTTTCAATTCAGGGGAGTTGCTTTCTTGAAAAAGAGCATCCGCCACTTCCGGGTGATTAGCCTTCCTTTATGTCTAATCCTCAATAACCTCGTTCGTCAGGTTCGTTTTCCTGAAAAAGTGATCATTCAATTATTGATCTCACATTTCACCGGGGACTGCATATGTAAAATCATCTACAGTTTTGCTTCAAACAGGTGAAGTTTGGTTGAACTCAATGATATTGACAATTGTCACTGATAATCAAATCATAGGCATGTTTAGTAATCAATGATTTCAAATTATTCACTGGAAAATGAAGCATAGCCACCATAAACCACTTCCGAACATCAGCTAGTGCTCCAGAAGAGACTGAAAATGGAGCTACAATGGGGAAGGATCCCATCAAGATTGAGATTACTTCTATTTGAGCTTCTTCTCATTTAATGAGATCAAGTTCAGAATACATAAACTAAATCAGCAATTCACTTTATTTTTATAACAAAATAATACAGATTTGAGGAGAATAACAAACAATACAGATTTGGTAGAGATTAACAAGTAAGAGGTTGACAGCATTGTCGGTATGAGAAAGATACCTGTTCCATACTATATATTAATCAAAGATAACCAACGTCAATAGACTTGTATATTCAATCAGCAGATGGGGGAAAAAGAATCAAGATCATCCTAATCACGATAAAAATCTCTCCTAAAGTTTGCTCATAATGCACAAAAAAGATGCATAATTACAGAATTGTTGCTCATAGTCTTTTCTTTTTAAGCTAGCATGCGTTGGTTGAATAG
>CAODLS013722014.1:0-11603 GCA_948243855.1 Flueggea neowawraea
AACAAGTAATGCTGAAGCTAAAAATGACCATAAGGGTCAGGAGGACTTGAATGACATGAATGCTCAACAGAACAAGAACAAGAGGATCATAGATGGTCCTCTAGAAGTGGTGGTGGAGCGGAGGCAGCGGAGGATGATCAAGAACCGAGAATCTGCGGCTCGGTCTCGAGCTAGGAAGCAGGTTTTTCTACTTGTTCGTTATCATCTTTTATGTGTGATCACCATGAGCACAAGTGGTGCTAACTTCAAACTTGTTATGTGAATTTCAGGCATATACAGTGGAGTTAGAACTAGAGTTAAATCAGCTTAAAGAAGAGAATGCTAAGCTCAAACTTATTGTGGTAATAATCAAGACAGTCTTTAATGAAGTTTTTAGCACTTCTCATTAATGCTTAAATTCCGAGTACTAATGTGAACTTATTTGAATTGTACTAGGATGAAATTGAGCGACAGAGAAAGGAAGAGGTATTTTTGATATCTTCATAATATGTTACTTACCAAAATAAAATCTTCATAACATGTTTTTTGTCAATTTGAGTAATAAAATATTTCATAAATTAAAATCGATCAACATTATCAATGGACTTGTAGGTAATATACTGGAGTTTTCTCCGATGTTAAGTTCTCAATTTCTGAAGTAACAAAAAATTGACTTATAAAATGACAGATCTTGCCATCAACATATGTGCTGTTGTACTGATGTATTGGCAGGTTATGAAGAGGAAAGCACCAACAATATTGACACAAAAGAAGGTTGATAGGTTAAGAGCAATAAGGAGGACTGTAAGTCTGGCTTGGTGAACCAAAAATGACATGCAACTCTTCTATATATATAAGGCTAGTTTGGCCTATGTATTAATTGTACTAGGTGACATATGCCGTGCCTATATCTATACATTTATGTTTCAATTTTGTGAATAAATAAATAAATTGAGAAATTCAATACTTAATACAATAATTGTAAACAGTTTACTTTTCTTGCTAGTAGAGTATAATCATATTATTAGTGGTCGTCTTTCCCTCTTCATGGCATTTTGACCAATTATTATTGTTGTTTTCAATTATCCTAATGAAATAATCATGTCACAAACTTACAATACATGTACTTGCAATTATTTTTCTGTCAAAATGTTTAATTAACTCAGAAAACAATATAAATTTCATAAAATCTCGTGAAATCGGAAATATATATATCGTAAAATTTCAAATGAATAAGGATATAATGGAAATATATATATATATATATATATATATATATATATATATTATTTCACACAAGTTCAACTAGTGTTTATACAAATTAAACTATAAAAAGAGCAACTTTAATCTCCAAATAACAACAATATAACAACACCTAATTTTAATTATTTTTTAGAAATTGATGAGACATGGATAAAAACCCAATTAAATATATTTAATTGGGAGTTGTAACAAAAAACGTTACATATTAATGAAAAACATTACGAGACATTAACATTTACGCATTAATCACCACCTACTCATTAATCACCACCCTATAAATAGACTTGGCAGTCAACTTGTCAAGGCATGTAATACTCTCTACACATACCATTACTTTACTAAAATATCTATTGACTTGAGCATCGAGACTCCTACAGGGAGCATCCCGACCTCATCGTATTTTGTATTTTCAGGTCTCGACGTGACGTTCACGATTCCCAAGTTTTCAAGTTGTTTGAGTTTTTTTCATTATTGTTGTTCGAGTTTTGAGGCAAAAACAATTAGCGCTATCTGTGGAAACTAAACGAAAAGCCTTATTCGTCGACGTTCGAGAAAGAGTTCATCTTCAGAATCAACATCAATCATCATGGTGCTAACACCTTCCCACCAAGGTGGACATCATAAGGAAGAGACAAGAGGACTTGGTGCCAAAGTCAGAACGGAAGCATTAGGAACCGCCATCCCCACTGTTCCACTCGCCAACTACGAGATGCTGAGGAAGCAGAACGAGGAGAAGCAGAACAAGGACAGATCTTGCCAGCTCTCTGCGAGATGGCGACCTTATTCCATCAATTTCTCCTCAAGTAGTCCTCTCGCCCACCTTGTGTGCCTATACTCGAAGTGAAGAAGTAGTAGAAATACATGACACTCTACAAGAAAGCCATCGTTGACTTTCTCAAGTTCTCAAGCATCATAGTCCTTCGCCTCGACAGGAGCACCTTGACATCCCGATGCCTGAAGTTCGAATCGATGTTAGGAAGGAGAATTATCCTGAAGTGGTGGAGAGTACCTGAAGGGGAGAACCTAGGGATCTTTCGAAGGAGGTCGAAATGGAGCCCCAATCCTCGATGAATGTTCAGGAGAAGGCGGACATGAGAAGGATGATCGATGAGGTTCTCGAGTAAAGAAAGCTGGTTCCCGTAGAGGACGAGCAACTAAGAGCCAAAGTTTCATGGGAAAACCACTTTTCCTGAAGTTTAAGATGCCTCAACTGCCAACATTTTTAGGAAAGAAGGATTCGTACGAGCACATCCAAAACTATGAGGCCATCATGATGCTTCACGGATGGGAAGACGTCATCATGTGTTGCGCCTTTCCGATAATGCTGAAGGACCATGCTCATTCATAATTCAATGGACTGAAGGAGGCTTCACTTTCCTGCTTCGACTAGTTGAGGAAGGAGTTCATCAACGCCTTCATCATAAACAACAAGCGGAAGAAGGATTTCACGTACCTGCTGAGCGTAAAGTAAAGCGAGAAGGAGACTCTGGGGCAATACGTGGATAGATTTAGGAACGCCACTCTTGAGGTCCACGATTTGCAACTCGGAGTGGATGTGGTTGTAATGCTGCAAGGGACGCGATCGATTCAACCATAAGAGTCATTATCCCTAGATCAACCAAGGACTTTGGACGATCTCTTTATTCGGCCCAACAAGTATATCTTGCAGGATGAGGTCATGAAGATCATAGGAATTAAGGAGGACAATGAGAAGAAGAGGAAGAAGACAGAGGCTCAGGAGGAGCAGAGTAGGAAGAAGGAGAAGTCGAGAGACTCAAGAGCACCTTTTAGTCCCCGTTTTGAAAAGTACACCCCACTAAACGAGTTAAGGTCAACCATCTTGGCATCGATAGGAGGCTCGGGACTCATCACTTTTCCTCCAAAGCCCGACCAAACTTTGGGAGGGAATATGGACGCGTACTGCAAATTCCATGAAGCGAGTGGACACTCCACGAACAAATGTCGAGAAATGAAGAATAAAATTGAGAACCTTGTTTGAGGTAGGCACTTGAACAAATTTGTTAATGATGAATCATCGAGAGAGAAGCCAAACGGTGAAACAAGGCGACGAAAGAGGAATGATGCTTACAGAAGGGATCAGCATAGGACCAACTAGAGACACTACCACTTGAAATATTGGGTTTTAGTTGTTAAGTGTACTTCTAGTAGTGATAAGAAGTTAAATTCTTTAAGTTTTATTAACTTTCTCTTACCTTGTTATTCTGAATAAATGGCATGCCTACTTTTTTTTGCACAAATAAATTCTTTGTGAGTGAAGAAAATGTTAAGGCAAGCCGAGTGCTTAGCCACACACAACGAAAAGAGCCTACAGGAAACTGGGCTCATGTGACAAAAAGTGCTAGAACATAGAAACATTGGCTTCTCATCGTCAACGCACAAAACGATCTTGAAACAAGTGAAATGCAAAGTGAGTAGAAAAACTTGCGAGAAATCGGGCTCTCGCCATTTACTGGTGGGGTAAAGAATAAGAGGTTGCTAAAACTGAGTGAGTAGAAAGGCTTGTTCAAACTCAAGCCCTCACCAAGAACATGCGGTAAACAACTAGACCGTGAGTAGAAAAACTTGCGAGAAATCGAGCTCTCATGTGACAAATACGCAAAGTGATTAGAAATGCTTATAGGAAACCGAGCTCTCACCATAAAAGCATGTAGTGAAAAGATAGACTATGATGTGGTAATGGATCATGAAGCTTGCTAGAAATTGGGTGTTCATTGTAGAACACACGCAATGAAAAAATGGATATCGCATATAGTCATCAAGCCTACGGAAAATCGTGCCCTGACTAATGATGAAACGCTAAGACGTGTGACAAGTGAAACCCCAAGTGCTATTGTCATAGACGCACACTATATTTTATCCGCTAAGACGTGTGACAAGTGAAACCCTAAGTGGTATTGTCATAAACGCACGCGACAATTTATCTACTTCGTCCTCAGCAAGCGAATAGATTTCTACTATTACTAAGACTCCAACGAAATCACTTGCTTGAAAAGTCAATTAGGCATGTGATTAGGAGTAACAATATATATAAATTGTGCAGGAAAGAAAATCACATAAACAAGCACATGAGCAACAGATAAAATAAGTGATTCTAGTAAAAGCTCGATCATCATCACAATCACTTAGTGGAAAGTCCTTGAACACCAGCATGGTGGTGATCACAAACTTCACAAAGTGAAGTGGAGATCACAAAATTCTCGAGGTGGAGTGGGGATCATGAACTACACGAAGTGGAGTATAGATAATGAACTCTGCAAGGTGGTGAACTTCGCGATGAGATGATGAACTTAACAGAGTGGAGTAGAGATGATGAACTTCATAAGGTGGAGTGGAGATCACGAACTACACGAAGTGGAGTAGAGATGATGAACTTTGCGAGTTGGTGAACTTCGCAATTTGGTGAACTCCGCAAGGCGAGTTGGTGATGATAGACTCCCGGAGTTGGTGAACTCTGCGAGGTGTTGGACTATGTGAAGTGGATGAGCTTCGTGAGGTGAACTCCCTTAGTTGGTGAACTCGACGAGTTTGTGGGCTAGTTGGTAAGATCTATGAGGCACAAACCACGAACCACAAAGGTATCACGAACCACCATGGTGCACCGAACACCCATGTGGTAGTGAGGGTGAAGTCCTCCAAGAAGAGACTCCTAAACACTCACGTGGTAGTGAGGATGAAGTCCTCCAAGAAGCATCTCCTGAATGCCCACGTTGTAGTGGGGATGAAGTCCTCCAAGAAGTGACTCCTAAATGCCCACGTAGGTGTGAGGGTGAAGTCTTCCAAGAAGCGGATTCTGAACTCCTATGTAGGTGTAGGGGTGATGTCCTCGAAGGTGCGACTCCTAAACACCCACGGGTAATGAATCCTCTAAAAAAATGGAATGTCACAGCTGCTACAAAACGCGAAGTCGTTTGGTCCATAATAGCAACGACAAGTGGTCAAGTTCATAACAACAATGACAAACAGTCTAGTCAAAATCAGCAACATCAAGTTATTTGATTCCATGAACTACGAGTCAACGAATGTCATCTCTCGAACATCTATAATGGAGCGTTGTCTCTCGAACATTTTGAAAGGTATGTCATTTCTTGAATATCTCAAAGAGGTGTGGCCTACAAAGAAAAGAAGCAAGAAATTCAGATGGTCAGTTGCACAAGCAAGCGACAGAATGGTTGGACTTCAAGCGGACAACAAGTCGTTCGGTTATGTCAAACAACACCAGGAGTTCAGGTTCAACAAACACGAACGACAACATTTCACAGCGGGCTTACACGACGTCGTTTCTGCGAACATGAGCAGTATTGTCTCAGTGAACACGAATTGCAACGTTACACCTAACCAAAGCAACATCATTTTATCAAACAAGAACAACAACGAGGACGTTGTTTTCAGCAGTGATGTCATCTCAACAATTGAACAATGCTTCCCTGTCATGGCGTCCAAAACGGACCGTTTCGAATCCTTCCTTCAACCATCGTGTCACTACTCAAGCCAGAGTTGTCGATGCTCGTAATCACCTCCACCCGGAATGAGCCACCTGGTGCCACCATTAAGGAAGGAAAATTTTGCAAAACAATAAAAGAGAAGAAACAAAACCACAAATCGAAGAAAGCCAAACAGAAATAGAAGTAAAGAAAATGAAACAAAAAATCGTGGAAAAAGAAGACTAACCAAGGAAGACTATGATGGATGATTGGGGATAGAGAGAAACGACAAAGAAAAGAAAAGACAGAAGAGGGAATGGCACATTATATAATTAGGGTTTCAAGAAAATTAGTTAGTAAGGTTGAATCTATTTTGGAAGGATTTGAATTGATGTTGTGTTTGATTCAAAAAATAAATTTAACATACCTACAGGAAATTATGGATCATAAATGGAATAGAATTGGAACCAAAGAAGGAAACTATCAATTTGACAAACACATTCATGAGGTGGTGAGAAGTTACAGTGAGTTAACTCAGTCCAACTCGGCAAATATCAAACCACGTACTTACACTTTGGAAAATTAGTTGTTCACCCCCGAATATGAAAAGTATTTTTAGAAAAGGGTCCGCATCTTTTAGGGTTAATTGCATTCATGATCACTGAACAATCAAAAAATGTTCAGTAAGTCACTAAAGTGATTTTTGTTTCAAAAAGGTCACTTAACTGATTTTTTTTGTTCAATAAAGTCAGTTAGACCACACGACTCAGCTTTGACCGCCACATGTGCATGCAACTCTGCCACTTTGGTCCATGTATGTAGACACCTGTCGACTAATGAAACGTGGCAAGACAAAAATTAAAAAAATATTGTTAATCCATTTCTTACAAGGCACTGTGTCATTTTTTGTCCGTCGCTTGTGCAAACAAAAATTTATGTCTTGCTATGTGTCATTAGTGCCTGCACACGTGGACCAACGTGCCACAGTTGCATGAACAGGTGACGATCAAAGCAAAGTCATGCGGTCTGAGTGACTTTGTTGAACAAAAAAATAAGTTCAGTGACCTTCTTGAAACAAAAATCACTTTAATGACTTGACTAAATATTTCTTGGTAGTTCAGTGACCGTGTAAGGTATTAGCCCCATCTTTTACCTTGCGATCATGTAAGTATATGAAAGACACGTGACCCGAGGGAATATCAAACCTTCAACTCTTATCTTTTGGAAAAATCCAAAGAAAAGAGTGGTGAGCAATTGATGAGACATGGATAAAAACTAATTAAATATATTTAATTGGAAGTTGTAACGAAAAAAAGTTACAGATTACTAAAAATGTTACAAGACATTAACACTTACTTATTAATCACCACCCTATAAATATACTTTGGAGCCAGCTTGTCAAGATATGCAATACTCTTTATACACACTATTACTCTATTAAAATCTCTACTGACTTGAGCTTCGCAGACTTCTCTAGAAAACATCTCAACCTCATCGTGTTTTGTATTTTCAGTTCTCAAGGCGATGTTCACGATTTTTAAGTGTTCGAATTTTTTTCATTATTGTTGCTCGAGTTTTGAGACAACAACATAAATAAGTTCGTAATATTCAAGTATAATATCTTTGAAAAAAATCTCATATTTTAACCATGGAGTAGAGTTGTAAAAATCAAACCGGAACCAACGAACCGAACCAGAACCGGACCGGTCAAAATCGGAATCGAACCGAAATCGGAACCGGTCGACCAAAACCGGCGGTTTAGGGTTTATGTTCCGGTTTCTAGTTTTAAAAACCATCGAACTGCCGGTTTAACCTGCGGTTCACTGAACCGTTGGAACCGGCGGTTCCAATGGTTATTTTCTTTTTTTTTTATTTTTTATTTTTTCAACTCTATAAATACCCCACCTCATTCTTACCAATTTTACACCATTTTTTTATCTCTCAATCTCTTCTACACTCTCTTAAAAATTCATTTTTCTATAAATTATTATTATTAATTACTAATAGAATAATTAATTTGTTTAAAAATTATTAAAAAAATCTTTAGAATAAAATACATTGTTGATATTATAGTTAATTATTGAATATAACAAAATTTACAAACCAATTGACGGGATAAAATAACGGATTAAAAAAATTGAAAAAAAGGAAACCGAACCGGAATCGAACCGAAACCAAACCGGCTGTTAAACCGATTAAAACCGATCAAAACCGGAACCGGAACCAGACCGAAACCGGACTAAACCGTGAAAACCATGGTTCGGTTCCGGAACCGGCAACATGTATAGGGAGAACTAAAAGAAAATAAAAAAAGATAAAAAATGTTATTGTAGAATTTGGATATGGAGAAAATTTAAAATCCGGTAGAGAAAAATTTATAATGGATTTCGCTTTATTACGTTTGTCTGGATATAAGAAAAATGGGCATATTAACACACCACGTAATTTTACACGTCAACAATTGATCATAAAAACATGTTAATCATTAACAAAAGACATAATTAAGACAATATAGAACTTGTAGCTTAAATTGATTAGGTTGAACATTTGATTTAAAGTTGATATGTTTTATTTAATTAAGCCAAATGAAACAAAATTGAATCAACTCACAAAACATTAATCAAACAAACCCTTGAAATCGTTATATAATTATTGTGAGCATTTTTATTTAGATCACCTCAATTCAATTCAATAAAAGTATGATATTTTTTTAGAAAATTTTAATTTAATTGAACCAATCGCTTTAAAAAACTTGGCGGGTAATGACATTACGTGGAAGTTGTTCCCGCCAATTTCCGCATTTTTCATTCCTAAATTTGTTTGAACAAAACCAAAAAGGAATGCACTGCTGACTCGGCGTTCGACTCTGAGTCCACCCGTTCCTCTCCGAGTCCAATACCGCATCTTTTCTTTTCTTTTCTTTTTTTCTTTTTGTCCAACACAACTTTCTTTTTAATTAAATGCGGAAATATGAATTTACATATCATGTGGACCCTGGACGTGAGTGGTAGCTTTGAAATGACATTTGGAGAAGTTATTTCCTATACTCGTGCTTAAAGATTCTTTCGTGAGACCTGGCGCGTGGCTCACTATTATTGTTTTTTTGTTTAAGTGGGGGCATGTTCTATTTACGATTTTTTGATGACCAATTATTCCGTGACACGTCCGAGGAAGTTTTAGATGTATATATGCATGCTGTCTCTTTTTAATAATTCTCATAACAAAACAATGAATATTATGTTATTTGAAATATATTTTTTCTCATAATAATATATAAAATTTTGAAAGAAAAAAATTAAGATATAAAATTAGAGTTGGATATAATTTGAGAAAACAGACATTTCTGTATTACATGTTAAAATTATTTTTTTATCGATTTTATGTCCATTTTATTTAATAAAACAAATTTTAAGTTTAAAATATTTCATTTGCTTCGAAAAATATAAAAAAATTTATAATAGAATTCGTGATATACTTTTTGCTATTTTGGTTGTCAAACAATTAAATACTTTTTTTTTTCATTCAAATTTTGAGGATGATACAACCTTAATTTATTTTTAAAAATATCAACAAAATCTTTTTTTTCCAACAGAGTTAATATATCAATTTTATGAATTACCATTTTTTTATATTCGATACGGGTGGTAAATCACGAGAGTGCAATAGAGATTAATAAATTATTAACTTATAAAAACAGAAGAGAATATAAATTTATAATATAATATATTTTTTAAAATTCTAATATAATCAATCTATCAAAAAATATATATAATATGATTAAAATACTAATGAAATTTTTTTCTTGTCGGTTATGATCATCTAATATTATTTACATATTTAATTTGATTTTATATGATATAAAAAATAAAATCGTGTTAATTATGTCATAAAAATAATTGTGAACCATGTCACAAATTACAGAGTTTTGGGTGGAAATAGATATAAACAAAAATAATAAAAAGAAAATAAAGGTCATAAACGGAGAAACATTGTGCTTCACTTAAATCGGACGAGGCATCACCGAGTTGCGAGTTACACAAACTCAAGAGAAAAGGGGAAACGTAATGAACCATATCGTGTTGTTACTACTGGGCAAGTGTGGCGGAGGGCGTTGATTCTCTCTCTTATTAGGTCTCTTTCGCTCCTCTCTCTCTCTCTCTCTCTCTCTCCCTCTCCCCTTCACACTCGCACCAGCCAAAGTTCCCCAAATCCCTCTTTCGCTCTCTCCTCTCCGTTAAATCATAACAAAGTAATTTCATTCTCTTCGCCAGCACAGAAGTTTGATTCGGGCACTCAAATTAACGACACTTTCGCTGCTTTCTCTGGAAGATTCTCTGAAAGAGAAAGCATGGAACGGAAATATCGTGTCGGGTTCTGAATTTGTGCAATCTGTGATTCGACACGTTGTTTCCTATATTTTTTACGATCTCCGAAAACCCTAATGTATGTTCTCTGTTTCGAATTTATTACTCTCGATTGGTAGGACATTTTGTTTTATTTTTATCATCATTGTTGTTCCGTGTTATTTTTTTTTTTAGGAATCTGTACGAGCATTAGAGCTTGTTTCGAGGCAGTGATTGTTGGAAAATTAGGGTTCGTTTTTGAATTGAGTTTGGAATTCGAATTTGGATCTATTTGGGTTTGGAAATGGAGGGTACGGAGGTGAAGAAGAGGGGTAGAGGTAGGCCGAGGAAACGGAGGCGAGAGGATGAAGAAAAGGAAAATTCGGAGAACAAATTGCGTAGTGCAATTAAGCACGCTCTGGAGAAAGGTTGGAAGCCGCTTGTTGGTAGATATGTGTTGAAAGAATTTGCAGGTAGCGGAATATTTTTGGGGAAAATAGTTTATTATGATAGGGGATTGTATAGGGTCGATTATGAGGATGGTGATTGTGAGGATTTGGATAGTGGTGAGGTGCGTGAGATACTTTTGGGGGATGAATACTTGGATAATGATTTGAATGATCGACGGAAGCAGTTGGATGACTTATTGAAGAGAAAGAGTTTGAAGTCTAGAAATTCAGACAAGAAAGTGGTGGAAATGAAAAATGATGTTGAAAAGTCTATGTTGAGTGAATTGAGTGGTGGCTTGACGGTTGCTAATGATGAAGCACAAGGTGAGGGTGATATTGATTCCTCAATTGATTCATGTGAAGATATGCAGGGTGGGGGTTTGGGATCGGAAGTAGACGCGCCGTGTGTCCCACCCCCTGAATTGCCGCCATCTTCGGGTACTGTTGGTGTCCCGGAGGCATATGTTTCACACCTTTTCTCCATTTATGGATTTTTGAGATCTTTCAATATGCGCCTTTTATTGAGCCCATTTACATTGGATGATTTGGTGGGGGCAGTTAATTGTCGCGTTCAGAACACATTGTGGGATGCCATTCACTTCGCATTGCTGCGTCCATTGGGTCGTCATCTTGAAACACTCTCTTCAGATGGGTCTGAGGCTGCCTCAAAGTGTTTGAGGTATTTCAAAATTTCTCTTTGCATATTAAAGTTCTTGATCTTTTGTTTGGATGATGAACATTTAATTTATTATCGCTAAAAGTGTTTATAGTTTGAATGGGCGTAAGATGGATATTCACATTTGATATCTTTTGTTCATCTCTTAACAGTGAATTTGAGAGCTTGTGTCGGTCTTTATTGCTAAATTGGATTGCACATTCTATTGTTTACAAAGATTCTAATTAGTCTTTAAATTTATGCTTAATCCCTGCTCTTCTTTTTTTCCTTTGTGTGTGTGTTTTGTAGGTTTGCTTTTGGAATTTTCTAATCATTCCTGAATTGTATCATTCTTTTTGCATGCAGCTGCATTGATTGGAGCTTACTTGATTCACTCACTTGGCCTGTTTTCTTGCTCCATTACTTCACAATGATGGGATATGAGAAGGGACCTGAATGGAAAGGGTTTCAT
>CAODLS013723367.1:0-10899 GCA_948243855.1 Flueggea neowawraea
ACAATACGTGAAGCACTTAAAGTTCTCCTTGGTAATTATAAGCATCAAAATAGTCTTCTGCCTATTCTGGCTGGATTAAATTGTTGATCATTCTGGGATATGCAATTCTTAATCTATAGTTGTTCCAAATGCAGATGTAAGGAATCACCCGGTGTTGATTCATTGTAAACGAGGGAAGGTATGTTCGCTATTCGTTTCATCAAGTTCTAGCTTTAATTGTTGATATTGATTTTCATGATTACAAGTAATTACATGTGGTGTGTGACTGACTGGTTCTCTCACATGTCCAGCATCGAACTGGTATTCTTGTTGGTTGCTTGAGAAAATTGCAAAGATGGTGTCTTTCGTCGATCTTCGATGAGTACCAACGTTTTGCAGCTGCCAAAGCGAGACTTGCGGATCAAAGGTTCATGGAGTTGTTTGATGTTTCTTCCTTAAAGAACATGCCGCTTTCATTTTCATGCTCCAAAGAGTAATAAACTGGTGATAACTGGACAGCATGAACTAAACTTGGCCCTTTTTTTTTGTTTTAATCTTTTCTTTGTTAGTGAAAAAGAGTCGTCCTAAGCCCTTCAATTCAAATAAATAGAAAAAGGTGATGAGTTCCTTGGTGCATTTCTGAGGCAAAACAAGAAAAAAAGGAATAATTCTTCTTTCGTTTCTTAGCTAATAAGGAGATTTATTTGTGGGCATGTTCTACACATGCGGTGGCAATTGTTGTAGATCAATCCTTATTTGTCTACTCCGAAACACATAGTTAGATGTTACAATGATTCTAGAAGTTAAATGAGTTTCGAAATTGAATCACTCTGGTATTCTGTTGTGTCGCCAGTCCTGCCGATGATTATATGAGTAGGCAAGACAGGTAGAAGAAAGACTAGGCCGATTTATAAAAGCTTGGCCATAGCTTAGTCAAATCAAAATTTGCTTGTGGAAGGGTTATTTATATCTTGCCTTGTCTCTGTATTACGCTTTTGAAGAATGAAAAATCTTCTCATTCAGTCTACTGTTTTTAATTATGCATTACATAATGTTTTGAAGCAATTTTCTCCTTGTATTCTCATTTAGTCTACTACTCCATAAGGAATTGAGTTCTCGACATGACTCTCGTAAAACATTAGACTGCAAGTCTATTAATTCTTTCTCTTCCTTGTAAAAAAATTAATGAAAAGTCGATGTCTCTCTTTGACGTAAGTTCTTTTTTGAGATCACGATTGTGTTTCAGAGTGTGCCTTAGTTTATATTCAAAGTGTTTGAATAGTTACCAACGTAGGTTGGCGTGAGTTGTAAGGACTCTTGTCCTTTAAGTAAGTAGTTGGAGTTTCGAATTCTAGTTCTTGCGAATGGAGCAAACCTTGTTGGTAGGGATCTACTATTTGCCTTTCGTGTCCCGACAGAAATTAGTCCCTGTGATCAACGGGGATACTTTGTGGAAAACTAAAAAAATGTTTGAATAGTTTACTAGGAGAAAAATGCATTAAATTGTCTGATCAATTGATGCCTGTTAAACAATTAGGTGCATGACCGATGTGAGTGATCATATTTTCATGTAACTTTGTCAGGGAAGCTGCAAATCATTAAAGAGTTATTCTCATGATTTAATGGGTGATGGGATTGGAATTTGGAGCACGACTATGAAGCTTTCCATCTGTAATTAGTGGTTTTGATTTGTAAAGTTATGATTGGTCATGGGATCATTATTTTCATGTCTAATTAATTTATCACAATTTTGGTTAGACCATGGAATGTAACGACAAGCTTACAATTATCTTTGCTCTTCTCTAACCAAAATGATACTTACTAATGATATCGTGATGCATTTGCAAAACCTTTTAATTCGGATGCCAATATGGATTCCTAATGCAAATCAATGATTTTCCCTTTTGTCCAAGAAAAACGAAGATGTGACCATTGACCGATGGTTGTTATTTTCGTTGAGAATGAACACACAAATTTTATGGAAAAATTACACTTTCATAGAAACAAACTACCAATTCTTAAAAAAATCACACCTCGAAACCATTCATAAAAAATTGCCACAAAAGTAAACCAAATATCAAAATCACAAGATTCTAAAAAATTGTGAGAAATTTAGGTATTTTTGCAAAAAAATGACTTTTTACAAGGAATTGACTTTTCACGATAAATTCAGAGGAGAGGAATTTTTGCAGAGAGTGTACAACAGGTGTACATTAGTATACAAAGATGTATAAGATGTTTATAATTTTTTAATTGCTTTAATGGATTTCAGTTGGTGTACACAGATATGCAAGATGTTCACATTTTTTTCTTCCAAAAAACAAATTAATGAATTTCAATTGATGTACACAGATATACACAATGAGTACAAATGTTTATATAAGTGTGCAAAAACTCATCCCTCTTCTTTTTCGATTCATTTTTTAAGTTGTACGCAAGTGTACATTAGTCAATAAAGGTATACAACACGTGTACAAGTGTTTACAAATGAATAATTTCACAACATTAGGGACTAATTTTATAATTTGACAAAATTTAAGCGACTAAATGCATTGTATTACATAAACACATTGCAAACCCTTTACTGCCGCCAACACTTGTCCTCACTCTAGCACTGCCACCGCCGCCATGCCTTCGTTGATTGTTGCAAACTGTTTTGTTTCACCGTTGCGACGTCAATTTGCAAGTCAGACGATCTCACCACCAGCGCTACCTCTCCCTCTTTCTCTCTCTCTCTCTCTCTTAGGTGCATTTTGTTCATCGTTCATTATTAGTAGCCCTCAATCTCTTTGGTGTGTTTCATTCGTCAGACCTTTCAACATGAGAAGAGCACTGCAGCCAATGAACATAACTAAAACTAGTGGAGACTCAAGGCAAACTAGATTCGACAAAGAATGTGACCGGAGTTCTTTGAAGAATGGTGGCATCCAACGGTGTTGAGAGAGAGAGACACGACAACAAATTTGAACCAGGCATAAGGGAGTAGGAGGGACGACAGTGGTTAATGCGGCAGATGGGAGAGCGAGGGGCAGACCGTGGAGAGAGTACAGACGAGAGAGAGAGAGAGAGAGAGAGAGAGAGAGAGGAGTTTGAGATTAAGAGAGAGAGAGAGAGAGAAGAGATGAAGAGAGGGAAGACATAGAAAGTGACACGAGATACCGAAAGAGAAGTTCAGTTATATTTTAGACGAACGTAACATTTTTGAGATTTAAGATGGTAATGATTAAAATCATCTAATGACTTACATGAGAATCTCATGATTAATTTTGCAACTGTGCAATTAAGACAAATTTTTATTGATGTGGTTTGGAGCAAGACCCAACAAAAAGCTTAGCTCAATATATCAAGTCTAAAAGAGTTTATAAACCAGGCTTACATAAAAGTGCAAGCCCATGAAATTTAAGCCATGCTTCTAAAAGAAGTTGACATCAACACTAAATAAACACGATTTATCTGGATAGAGGATAAAGTAGATGTGCTATCTAAAATATGTCATTTGATCCGTCCTTGAAATTTGAATAGGACATCTGATCTCTAGCTACCAAGAGTTTATAAACAGAACTTTCTTTTTATGTGCATGTATTTGGTACGTCTACTCACTTTAAAGAGTACTTAAAACTCTATTTTGATCTGGGACGAATCTTCGGCCTTTGACATTTTTTCTGTTTTGCAGCCTACAGGTTCCAACGAGATGCATTTCATTTCGAAACTTTCAAGATCATTGCCGGACCAAGAAAACACAGTATTTTCCTTCAAGAAATATTTTGAGTAAGCCATAGCTGAACATAAGTGTTATTGTGGCACCATTTTCGTGGCCTTGCGAAGGAAAATCAAAATGTGACAAGGTTATTCTAGAGATAGGTGTGTATATGCCTCAAAAACATTTTTTGTAACGATCAAAATGAGTTCGCGTAACTGGGTCGAAGTATGTGTTTACCACTATACTTCCTTCCAAGTTGTCAGATGAATTAGTTTATATAGAACAAAAGAAAATAGGTGTATTATTTTAAAGCTTTATCACTATAAAGTCGGCATAAGTTTACGAATTTGGAATGATGGGAAAATGGAACTTATTTCATTAATACTACTTGACTAAGATTACGTTAAAGAGTTTAGAGTACGTTTATCCACAAGTTTTAATCCAATTCAAAAGAAAGTATTGATTTATATATCAGGTCTTTGTTTTGAACCTCATGGAGATAATGCGTAAAACTTGATTCTCAAAATACTTATGTTTTAAGGAAATATCTCTTAACTAGGTTTGGAGTTTTATAAATGCTCGAGATGGAACCTATAAACCAAAGGACAACGGGAACAAAAAAACAAAAACAAATTACCCCTAATATGATATATGCATATTAACTTTATAAATTTGTTCAATTTTATATTTTGCCAGAACATTAATGTGTGTTTCTGCTTCATATGCTATATACTATAAAATCCTTTTACCAAAAATACTATATAATGCATTTATCTATTTACTGTTTAAATACTTTTATCAGCTTGATATCATTTTTAGCAATACCCTCTAATACTTCTAACACAAATTCACAATATTAAAAATTTAACTAAACATATAAATTGATTATACCATCACTTTTACCTTTTATTAAAGCTCCTTAAGCTTTTCTTTCTGAAATATTGATTTTGCATATATGTTGTTAAAATCAATTAATATTTATTTTTACTAAGCTTTAAGTTTAATAAAATTTAAACATTCTATAGAACATGATACCTTCATTAGACTCTACTACTTAGGAATTGTTTGAAAAATGTTGTATTTAACAAATAGCAGAAAACATATAGTATATGACAAATTTTTGAATACTTAAGAAATACAAATAGTGGCACAAAAATATATCCTAAATGTTATTTATCAAATAATGAAAAGTATATAACAGATTATAAATATATAGTAAAAAAAGTGGACTGACACTTTTTTTACAAAGAAAAAAAAATATACTAAGAGCATCTAAATAATGGTCCAATGGGACTCCATCCCTATTGGACCACCATTAGGGGGTAGTTTTTTGCATGGGACACAGATGGAGTCTATTGTCACATTATAGTGGAGCCACCTGCACATTAAGTGATTTGTTTTTATTTTTAGTTTTGTTTCAAATTTTTTTATATTTTTACATAATATGATTATTGAGGATGAAGATGATACAATCATTAATTGGGTCGATGATGAAGCAAACCTCCAATTCTCCTTGTGCAAGGTGTAGTGAAAAGTTTCAACAATACCTCTAGAGGGATGAAGAACTACGTGATCGAGAAGTGCGTCACCGCTTTTTATCAGACTTGACCAATCATATTTGGAACTGTTTTGAGAGTCTCATGATACAAATTAGTGTATTTTTATTGCTATTTTATGTATTTTTCTATTACACATAATATATTTTTAATTGTTTAATATATATTATGTAATTTTTAGTATTTGAATAAAATATTATTTTTCTGTATTTTAAATGAATTTTATGCAAATAATTTAAAAAATAATTTTTAGAATATGTCATTTCTCACTTTTAATTGTTTGTATGAAATAAAAATGTACTTTATGAAATATATATTATAAAAAAATGAAAAGTCGGAGTGGTTATAGAGTTTATTGCAAAGTTTAATAAGAGTCTAATTATTAGAGAGAAATACTCTAAAAGTTTAATAGAATGTTGATGTAGTATTGAATTAGATTCTTTAAAAGCGAAATCATTGTATATACTTTCATATTACATAGCATAAACATCCAAAATATTGTTGTTTACAAACAAGCCCTTAGCACGTGCAGGATTCATTTTTGTCCGTTAAAAAACAAAACCCTCAAAGTGTATGAGGAGGCAATGGCTTCAACAACATATGCATGTGGCTTCAACGGTTTGTGCAAGACTGCAAGCAATATAAGACGTGGTTTTTAAGCACACACGACACATTTGCTTGTAGCCTTGTACTGATGCATGTATAATGACATCATTTTCGCTCAAAAAGAGACTTCTTTTCTGGGTCTAGCAAAAAAAAAAACTATCTGAGAAGAAGAAAAGCTTCAGTACTGTTTAGTTGAAAAACATTTTCATTGTTTTTTAGAAATATATATGAAAAATGAAAAATTTGTTCAAAAAAAATTTGATTAGTAAATATTTTTTGAAATTGTTTTTAATTTTCAAAAAATAAAAACAAAACAGAAAATAAAAAATAAAAATCTGTTTTCCAAACTAAGCAATTTTTTTTTTCTTTTTCAACAAGTAAGAGATCCAGTCACGGTGCAAGTTGAATCTACTTTTACAAGATAGTGGATAATTGCGACGAATTTTGACAATTGAATTGCGAGCAATATCCGAATCCGACCACATCTTTTTCTATTGATCTTCATAGCACTAAAGTATAATCAAAGATCACATGACTTTCGAAGGTTTGAGAGGATCCCACTGCGATCTCTCTTTTACAACAATAATTCTTTTTTGTTTTAAGTTTGGAAAAATTTGTTCCATATAAACAATGACGGAGAGAGATAGAATCGGCCGGAGATTTGGAGAATCCCTACCATCTCTCACCGCCAATCCCACCTCCGTGCTTGGGGTTGAGGTTTCGTTCCACGTCATCACCTGTCGCCATCCGTCTGTCAGTAGCACCGATTTTACCTCTTTCGATTTCTAACTCCGTCACTGCATATAAACAACATTGGGTATATTTGTTAATGGAATATCAAAATTCCATATTCACTCTACGAGCATAATAAATTTTTTAAATGACCTATTCATTCTGCTACATTTTTTCCAAGTTAGAAAGAGAGAGAGAGAGAGAGGCGCAAGAGAAAGAGGGAAGAGAAATTGAAGGCGCATGTAACTCACAACAATTGATACATTTGTGAAATTGTTATTTTTCTATCAGTGATATTAAAACGCAAGTGGTTTTATTCTTGAACTTTAAATAACAAAAAAATCTAAGCTGTGTAATTTGCACAAAGAGAATAGGCATAATTTGCTAAAAAGCCCATCATCTCTTTTCAAAGCACTAGTATGTAAAGCTCAAGCACTAGTATGTAAAGCTCAAGCTTTGGGGCCACTACTTAATGTCCTCAAATGAATCATTATTTTTGGCTTAACTCATGGGAAAAAAAAGTTAATTTGACTGACTATTGTGGACTTTGAGTGTATAGACCCTTTAATTTGTATCTTATTTAAAAGTTTCTTTTAGAGGCCATGTTTGTCCATAGGCCTCTTTACCATTATTGTATCCAATTTTAATCTTAATGAATTTTTTTTCTTTTTGATAAAAAAAAATCAAACCATCTTTGTCTGGTTTAATTCTTATTATCTAATGGCCGAACCTATGATTTCCCCCTAAACTTTCATTTTGGATCCTTCAAGTCCCATGAATTTTTATTTGTACTTATGAACTCCAACTTTTTAAAACCTTGCTATAACCGAAAATTTTAACTTTGTGGCGCATCTGTGATGAACTCGCCGTTAAATGAGAATTGGTTAAAAAATTTTGTACACGTGGACTCTGCCTTGTACATATGGTCAAACTTTTTTACATCTTAACAACAAATCAAAACCACATAAAAATCAAAACCAATTCTTTACCCATAATAACAAACCAAACCTAATTTTTACTCTTCATCACCAACCCACACCTCTGCAAATAATTCAATCCAACCCACCGAAAGAAACAATCCAGTCCAAACCCAGTTCTCTCTCTCTTTCGTTTCATCGTCATCAACATGCTCTTCACCTTCCTTTCCCCTAGGGACAGACCCAAAGATGGTCATGTTGGGTCACATGAACCCCGATATTAACAAGGTCTCATATATATAGTTTTATTATAATAACTTTAAAATTTTTGAACTTAAAAGAAAAAACAATTAATTTTTAATTTAATTATTGTCCATCGGTCCGCCAATAAAGTTATTATCAACTTTGATGATGCCCTTCAAAGATGCCCCTTGATGAAAATAATATTGGGTTCATCACTGCTCTCCCATGTTATCATACTCTATCTTCTTTGTTGTCTCTCTTTCTCTCTCTCTCTCTCTCTCTCTCTCTCTTTAAATATTGTCACTTCCCTCGAAGACCTCTATCACAGACAGACGAAGTGTTACAAGGAAATCAAGTCGCCATTGTTGTGAAGCAACAATCAAATTATGGGTTTCTTTATGGACAACTATCCCATTTTGTTTTGGTGATTTAGAGTACGGTGGTGTCGGAGGTGGTGATGGCAATTGAACTTTGGCGTTTCATTTGTTTTAAATTTCGATCTGTATTACTTTGATTTGTTATGGTTATACATTTCAGTTTATTTTGGTTATGTGATGACCAATTTTGATTTTGATCTATGGTGCTTCTATGTTATGGTGATGAAAGTGGTTGTTGGTGGTGTTAATGGTCTCTGGATATTTCATTCAGTGGTAGGTTATTGGGTTTAATCGGTGGCTGGACTAGAACCTGATGGTGGTTATTAGGTTCATGGGATGGTTGGATTAGTTTTTTTTTTTTCTGTTCGGTCAATTGGATTAGGTTGGTTTGAGAGTGGTTTTAGTAGTTTGATTGAGTATGTTTGTGAGCACTAAGTTGCCACGTCATATCATGTATAAGTCGTTAAACACTATTAGATGACATGGCTGAAAGTTGACTGGGTTAATAAGTGAAAACAAAAGGGTTGCTGAGGCTTGAAAGATCTGGAATGAAAGTTCAAGGGGCAAATTATGGGTTCGACCTTATCTAATTTATTGAAATGCAAATCGCTATTTCACTATTAACAATTCATGAACTTCGGCGGGGCTTTCTTAAAGCTGTTAATGAAGTCGGGACTAAATATAATATTTCCTAGGCTTTCAGCCAATTCTAATGCGGTCCTTCTACTCTTGAAACTTCCAAATATATCCTAATACCTTTTTTTGAAACTTCTTAGATTTGTCGTTACATATTTCTTTCATCCATTAATGAATGAGTGGAGGAAAATTTTCCCAATGAGTCCGGGCCAAGAGTTTATTTTCTTATTATCTTTTTTCTTTTTTTATAGTAATCTTATTATCTAGTAAAATTGATTAGTGAGTGGACTTATCAAGTTAAATTTTTGACATTTTACTACCATTATTAAATATCCAAAGTATATTATAATGTTTGAAGAATGCATAATTTTTTGTCACCTAATTTATTCGACTATATGATATATTATCTCAAATATTTATCAAGACTAACATTCTTAATTTTAAAAAAGAAAAACTGAAAACATGAAGAATGTTAGAAGCCATAAAATTTTGAAGTTGAAGCAATCCTAGTCATGTTTCACATATGTTGATCTTATTCACATGGGAATGCTTTAGGTTTCAATAATATGATATTCTCATGGGAATTAAAGTAATCATGTATGTTGTCTTTAAATCAATCAACAATTATTTCTAAGCTCCTTATTAAGGAAGCATAAAATCTTGAATTTTTTGATATTGCCAATCTTCTAGAAAGATATTGGCAATACACACCAAAAAAAAAAGGAAAGAAAAGAAAGAAAAATTAACTCGTTCGTTTGACAACCATAGTATATTGCATGTTTTGTAGAGCATATAATATATTTTAAATAAATAATTTTACAAAAAGAAGTATTATATCTCTACTTTTTTACTATTCATTCATCACCAATCATTATAAAACTTATCAAATATGTTATATGTTTTACCCTTCTAAACAAGTTCGAAAACAATGAAAAAAAAAGAGACAAATTATTATTACAGAATAAATAATTTATTATTAATAAAGCAACTTTGTAGCTTTCTACAAGTGAAAATTAAGACCCCCACTCCCACTATAACACCAACTAAAACTGCTTCAAAAGAAGCAACAAACCGCAACAACCATATTACACAACTCTTTAAATACTTAAACTAACTCGGTAATCAGAAACCATACCCCGAATTTTCTTCCAGCAAAATAATTAATTAATTAAACACAATTAACTGATTAATTAAGCAGTAGCCCCCACAGACTTCATGGCTTCAAATCTTGGCTCCTTGGGCTGGAATTTGAGTCCTGCATAGAGCTTCATGTAGTCCTCAAACACAAATTTTGGGTAAATTTGCTTCTTCTCTTCAGCTTCTTTCTCCAACAAAGCTGGTGCTGGGTAAATCACAGCATCACTTCCTGGGTTGTAGAACGAGGCAAGTGACATCCTGGTTCCATCTGTTTGAGCTATCACTCTGTGCTCCACACTCTTGTACTTCCCATTTGTAATCACCTATATTACATGTCAATACCAATTTCAAATTTAGTTTAGAACAATTTTATCGTTTTACTATACCGTACCCAGAGTATCGGTATCCATAAAACAAAATTACCTTCTTTATTCATATTTGACTATTTACTACTAAAAACAAAATTTGTTGTCCACTATTATTAGAGTCATTTTATAAAATACTCAAAGAGATAAATTGCTGATAGAAACTAAAATATAAAATGATTTGTCAAAAAACTAACTTGGGAAACTCATTAAAGAGCAAATGGAGAGTAACATAGCTTCAGATAATATGAAAGAATTAAGGGTTCGATTTTTGAGAAGAGTAAATAAAAAATAATAGATAAGCGATTATTTTATTGATATCTGAATTCGAGTCCTTGTAATTAATAGCAAATGGGGAATAATACCTCAACTTGGTCACCAAGGTTGACAACAATGGAGTGGCGAAGTGGTGGGACATCGACCCACTGACCGTCCTTGAGCAATTGAAGGCCACTGACTTTGTCGTCCTGGAACAACAAGATGATGCCACCGGCGTCGGTGTGGGCCCGAAGACCCTTGATAAGGTCTGGTTTGGGGCATGGTGGGTAGTTGCTAACCTTGGTGCCAAAGGTTGGAGACCCCTTTGACCCATAGAATGCCTTTTTCAGATAACCCTTTTCAATCCCAAGATTCTCACACAACAGATCCAAG
>CAODLS013723434.1:0-25141 GCA_948243855.1 Flueggea neowawraea
CATTACAAATTTGTTTTTGCTGATATATATGATGCAGCATTATGAGTTTTATATATCTAAAAAAATTACCGTATTTGGTGTTGAATTAATCTAACAGTTTTGGCACTTTCTTGTAAAATTATTGTATTTCAAGAGTAAGAATCAAATTTAGATTGAAGATTTTGATATGTGATAAATATGACAATTACTCAAACTTTACACAAAATGTTGTTTACAAAAAGTCTTTTAAAATTTAATTTGATATTCTGTAAAATTATATCATGTTATATTCATGTCATTTATATTATTTTGTTTTAAATTAGATCAATTTTTAACTTATGTATATTTAATATTTATAAAAAAATAAGAATGCATTAAAGACATCCAGGGCAACGCCGAAGTCTTACACTAATTAGTCTAAAAGAATAATAGCCCAACTAGATAGTCCCTACTAAATTGGTGTAGTTTATGCCCTTCGGACTAAAGTAAACAGTTCTATTCTAAGGGCCTCTACTGTGGAGCTCAATGACAAAGTCATTGAGCAACACGTCAACATCCACTCCCATAGGGGAGTGAATGTTGGGTTGAGCGGAATGTTGTTGAACATCCCGTTCAATCGGGGGTACACCTGACTGGTGGACCCCTCATGTCAGCAACAAAGGTCATTTCGACCGTTGTTGCACATTTTATTTTATTTTTATTTTTTTTACCGTTGGTTTTTTTAAATTCATTGATAAATAACCCTCCTCTATTTTATTCTCATACTCATTTTCAATCATTTCTCACTCTTCTACAAAAAAAATACAAACTCAATTACAATTGTTCCTTTTTTTGTCATATGGATCTAAATAATAATCAATTTTTTTTCCAAAATCTAAATTCAAGCAATACTGCAAATTATCAAAACCATCCATATATTTTTTTCCACCTAATTTCTAAAATTCTGTAAACCTACCATACTCATTATATCCACAAAACTTTCCACCCTTTCCACCTTCTCAAAGTTCACAAAATGTGCCCAATTTTCTACTATATCCATATTTTTCTCCACCTAATTTTCACAATCAAAATTGTGAAAATATTAGCTATCTATACTGTCCACTAAATCACCCAACTAGTCCACCTTTAAATGCGTCATCTTGTTCTTCAAATAACTTTGATTCATGCTCATTGTCTGATTCTCAAAATTCCTCCATATCAGTTCAACAACAAATGGAGAATTTTAATTTGAATGCACTTCGCAATGTAGATGTGGTTGAAAAGCGCCAAGCATAGACACCAAAAGACAATCGAATGCTCGTGAAAGCTTGGACTACTATTTCAAGTGACAATGTCGTGGGCAATGATCAAAACAAGAAGGCTTTTTGGAGGATGGTTGCTAATTATTTCAACAAGTATAGAAAATCCGGTCCAGAGAGAACACGTGCAAACGTGAAGCAAAATTGGTTTTGGTTGCTTTCGCAGGTTAATGAATTTAACCAATTGTAAAATCGATTGTTGGGTAAGCATCGAAGTGGTTGGAGCGACGACCAAATTAAACAGCATGCTCATGAACTATATTATCAAAGTCGAGGAAAACATTTTACTCACGAGCATGTTTGGGTGATGGTGAAAGATGATCCAAAGTGGCAACCGGTTATACCTATCTCCAGGTCAACTAAAAGGACCAAAAATACTAAAAGTGGTGCATACACAAATTCTTCCAAAAGTTCGAGGTAGATGAAGTCAAAGTACATCCAATAGGTCAAAAAGCAGCTAAAGACAAGGTGAAGAGGAGGGAAAAAGCGAAGGACATAGGAGATAACTCCGCCAACTTTTGGGCTGAAAGGTGGAATGCATGGAATACCAAGATTGACACCAAAAACAAGGTTGGTGAAAATGTAACGGAGCTGCTGCATTTAATTTACTATTGAGGGACGTTTCGAGCATGAATCCCGAGCAACTTGAGGACCACAAAAAAGTTTGTGACTTTATCCGAAAAATATATGGCTTTTAGTAATATATTTTAAGGTGTTATATTTTAATTTTAATGTAGGGTATTAGTAATGTATTTTAATTTTAATGTAGTGTTGTATTATATTATTTTGATGTAGGGTATTAGTAATGCATTTTAATTTTAATGTAGTGTTGTATTGCATTATTCGCATAAAAAATTTATCAAAAATATATTTAAATTAAATTTTTAAAATATATTTTATCTTAAAATAATGTATAAAATTAGTATGTTAAATAAATATATTTATTGTGAATTATATATTTGTAAATAATATAAATAAAGAGTGATGTAATTGTAGGACCTATTGTAGAGTATAAAGAAGAATATAATGTTAGTGAGAGAAAATTTAATAGAGAGAGAGTTTAATAAAAAACTGAGGTGGCATAACAATTATCCCCAAAATGAAGATAACCATTGTAGATGCCCTAAAGGCCAAATTGTCACCACTTTGTTGGACTAATCTATGTTCTTCTTCCATTGTCTAAAAAACCTGTATTATTCCCAAAATGAATACACACATGCATTTACTTGTGTAGTACACCTCAACTATATTATTTGTTGTGAGTCCACACTCCACCCTGTAGAATTACGATCTTTTTAATTGCATTTTTTCAGGTTTCTTCAGTATTATGTTTTAACTCTCTGACCAAATCACATTTCTGCCATTATATAGGTAGACCAACGTGGAGAAGGAGAAGAAAATCGATCTTACACTTTGTGTTATAAAGTACGGTCAAAGCACTTTAAATGTAAACCGACATGAGACTGGACACTTCATACTAATTTTGAAGAAGGAAAAATTGGAATTGCTAACTAACATGTTACTTATAGATAATCATTGATTTAATTGGTTTAAGATTTTACGGTAATTAGTCTCCAAGATGACATGTTTATAATTGGTTTTAGGCCGTTACTGCTAGTGCTAGGCGACTCAGGTTCTTTTTTTTTTTTTACTTTTTGCCAACAGGTTCACTATTATTGACTACCAAAAAACCAAGACTTGAAATTATAAACTTTCACTTTCATCATTAGAGGAAAAATCAAATCTCAATCTCAGACTTATTAGTAGTAATTTCAATATTACTGAATCATAATAACATTCAATATGTAGCATATAGCATTTAAAACATCAATTCGATAATTTGGGTTTGCAGAAGATTATTTAGACAAAAATAATTGTCTGGTAGTCAGTAAGTACATTGGAAAAATGTTACCCTTTTAAAAGTAACAAAAAGTAATTAGATCACTTTTTTTTCCATAAATTTTTCCTTGCAGTAAGTTGCTAAACAGATAGTCAATGTCTTTAGATTTTGGTTTTTCTTGAAAATAGAGTATTTGAACCAAACAAATATAAAGATAGGAGAATGAATAGTAAAAAAATAGAGATAATAATAGGGAAATCAATGAAAGAATTATAAGTTGTCGCTATCACATCTTGAAAACTGAATATGTTTTGGTTAATAGGCAAAATTTATAGGACCGACTAACAACCAGTGATTGAACAGAGGAAAGCATGGAGATGGAGGATAAAAAGCTGAAGAGGAAAATGGAGAACCAGAAAATTAAATGATCAATGGCTTACATCACCTTATTACAAAGCTTGCAAAACGATGTCCCTGTACGAGAAAAGCTAAGTGCATTAAATTCATGTCTGCTTCCCCTGCCACCTTTTACATTAATGCTTTCATCTTCATCACTATACAACGCATACACATGCATCTGTACTGATTGATCCCAATTGCGAAAACTTTGATTTCAAAGCACTGATTCACGTTAGGAACTGTGTATTATGTAGTTAAGATATACGACATTTCGCCAATTAGTTATTTTCAACGATAAATATGTTGACTCGGAACGAACTTTATCCTTTAGAGAAAAAAAATTGTCGAGAAGAAAAAAAATGTTAACCGAATCAAACTATTGTCTTAGCTCTCTAAATTAACCAGACCAAATACACTTCATTGGTATTAAAATGCAAACCTTCAATTCAAACAAAGTCATAAAACATCTAATAAAACAAAGTTTAAGTACATGCAAGATCAAAAAGCTAGCAAGATTTCTTCAACTTTAAGAAAATAAATTTGTACAATATTGCTAAGTTAGTTAATTAATCAGTACGTAATGAAGGAATCAATGCACATTACATATATATAAATCCATGTATATAAATTAAAAAAAGGGAAAAAAAACAAACAAACAAAAAGAAAGAAAAAGGAAGTGCTTGCTAATTGCTATTATGTGTAATATCTTGCAGCAGAAAGTCTGTGGAAGAGAACTCCCTGTGACCCCTTTGTTTTCAGTTATGGAGTGGATTTGGTCCAGCAGGAATAAGTCGCTTCTCGGCGCCGAATCTCAAATCAATCTTGCCGTCGTTCACCGCCATTTTTTAAGGAGGAGGATTGTAAATTTGAGTGGCATGTTGGTGCAATATTGTAGCTCTTGGAGGAGCAGATTCTGCTAGTGTTGCACCACTTCTAAGAGACTCAACAGTTGGGACCAGAATGTTCATAAGAAGTAGAAATAATGTTGCTGCACTTAACTTGTTGTTAGCGATGAATGCTGAAGGAGATTTCTTCATCTTTTTCTTTTGTTCTCTTTTCGTTTGGGGCTGAAAGAGACTTGAAAATAACTAGAAGAGTAGTAGTACTAAAGATAAAGAAAAGAGAAGATAGTAGAACTATATATTAATGTCTCAATTCTCTCATTATTTGTGGATGAGTTGATGGCTGGAAGTTTGGATAGACTGTTTATATCCCCTTTGAATCCATTAATGGAGTAGGTGACATCATAATAAAATCTTCAGAGTTGAGGAATTTGCACAAAATTACAAGTTTCGATCTTTCTCTTGAAAAAGGAGACCACTCCGTGCCGATCCATGTAAGATATCTATACTTGTAAATCACATTTAGATTTTACTAACTCAAGTAGACTGACTTGCAAGTTTCGATCTTATAAGTATAAAATTTTAACTTTTATCTTTCAGAATAAATAAAAACTTAACGCTTTGTTGCATAATTGTCTTGTCTGGAAGTGACATTTAAAATGCTCATTAAAATTGTTATCAAATGTAAACTTTTGTTGAAATCTCTTATGGCTCAAATATCTTATTTTTGTAACATTTTAAATATCACCCTATATATAGTTTTTTTTTATATTTTTTCCTAGGCCTCTATGCAGTTTTTTTCAAGAATAACTTGTTTTTTTTTTCTTTCTTAAAATGAGATTATACACATGAAATTTCAATGATATATTATTCTAAATACATTAAACTAAAAAATATAAATTTGTGAAATGTCCACATGTTTTCAAACTTAATACATTTTTACTTTACAAGTTCAAAATATGATATAACAACTCTTCTCAGTTAATTTAAATAAGTCCTCAGTGAAAAAATAATAAATAAGTCCTGTCCAATTCTACCTCAACTAGGTACTTGTTGCACAAGGGATTTGGCTTAATACATTGGAACCCCTGAACTTGTTCAATTCTCTGAACTTAACATAGTAATTAATTATTCTCTAAACTTCTAAAAACATATTTTTTGAGGATCAAAAAATACATTTTTTTTATGACGAGGAATCTTCAAGTTACACAACAGATCGGGAGCTAACCCCGCCCCATCAGAAGGACCCTCACTTATTAACTGACTTATTGAAAGGCCCAACATCTCACAATAATCAAGTCCATTTGAAAAGAGGCGCTGCTTAGATTCGAACTTGCGACCTCGCTTGCATCGAAACGCGCCGCTACTAGTCGTTCTACCCATGGTGAGTAAAAAATACATTTTTACAAGTTAATTACCCCTAAACTTCTAAAAACGGATCAAAAAATATGTTTTTACAAGTTTAGGAGATAATGAATTATCTTCTGAAAAGTTCAGAAATAATTAATTACCTTAGAAATTCAGAGAGTAACAAGAAAAAATAAAACAAGCCAGGGTTTCTATGTATTAAACCCAAGGGATTTTTTTTTCGAAGACTTGTTGCTACTAATCCTGGGATTCCTTGTCTCAAAATTTTGAGATCTGTTGCTTTCTGGTTGCATATATAAAACCCTATATTTCTTTTTCGCATTAGAAAAAATTTCAGTACGGTCCTCTGATTTAAATAAAAGAAAATGTACAGTACTTGCACGATATAAATGATCAACTATTACTGGGCAGATGAAAAAAATATAATAATATCAACAATTCATGAGTCATATTAATGAGTTCTGTAGTTAAATCTAATAATAAGAAGTTATGAATTCGATTCTCATAAAAGAGCATTTAAAATGACTAAAAAAACTATGCATGATCCATTTGCTCTTGTTTAACTGTCAAACTGCACAAGTCCTGTTGTTCTGTGCTCATGTTCCCCTCCTGTCTCTCCACCATCAACCCTACAGTTTTAGGGACTACAAGTTTTTTATTTTTTAATCTTAAAATGATTTAACAAATGTTGCAAAGAAGTTGAAAATCAATAATTACAAAAGAAATGTTTTTCTTAAAAAAGCTAAGAGGTGCTATCCATGAGGCCATAACATTCAATGGGGTTATAAAGAAGTTAATCAGGAACTTGAATGTTGTTTTTTTTTTACACTTTCTTCTAATGAGTGAATCATGATATTAGATTTGTCTCACGCTAAGGGGTGGAGGGTTCGACTTCTAGTTAATCCAAATGAAAAAATAAAAAAATGAACCTCAATTCTAAAGCAAGTGTTGCTAACAATTTCAGAGATCATTATAGAATCTAAAGCTTAACTTATAGAAACAAGAAATTGATATACAATTAAAGCAAGCAATGCCAAGCTTTGATTATGTATAACATTCATCTTATGAATAAAGCAACACATCTTATCACCCTGAATACAGAATTAATAAAACTATAAACAATTTCTCTAATTACAGTTATCACAAACTCAGACATTCTGCAACTTCACATGCATCTTGGTGTAGTAAGGCTTAAATAGTTCAGAACAGAGAACTATACACACGCAGGGGCGTCGAAATTAGGGAATACTATGAAAGAAATGGATAAAGGGTTGATGTATATAGGAGCCCTCACATTATTGAGAACAGGATTCAACTTTGGGATATCTCCAGTTTCAGTAAGCTCTAGAGGGATTCCATTTAGAACCATGGTTTTGCTTCGAATGTACCCGTCTTTGGGAGTCAAATGGTACTCTTCTCTGGATAATGATCCATCTAATGCCTCGTTTCCAACCCATGAAACTGATCGCTTAAGGTTTCGCCAAAAAGGTCTCTCTTCAAGATTCTTTCCTTGAACTCGCAACTGCATGTTCTTGTTGTTTTGTACACTAACAATGAAATTTGTTTGATTGCTCAAGTTGATCAGTAACAAAGTTATGCCCGCCTGCAAAAACACAACGATAACTGTAAGAATGGATTTAGTGAATTCATTACTATTCAACACCATTGCTTATCTGGAGGTGAGAACTGATTTTGAGCACAGATTGCTAAAGTGAAGATGCTAATTTTTTGGTGTATCATGAAGAAGAGAACAGGCAAGACAGGTTAAATCTTAAATCAACAATCCCGGCTAGTTAAGATAGAGAAAGGAAAAATCTCTTGTTGTGTCATCCCTTTCTCACAATATCATATGAAACTACGTTGATATTGGATATGCACTTACTCTTCCTTTCGAACAATGGCCATAAGCGCGTAAATATGGTGAGGTGTTAGAACCAACAGCTAGAACACCTTTCCCCATCAGTCGATGCCACAGAAGGGCACTATTTGAAAGCAACAAAAAGCAAACATTGTCTTAGAAAAGCCTGGTACAGAAGAAATTGTTTCTTCACATTTACTTTCATAACTCACATCCATTCCAAAAAATAGTAGGCATGAAGTGTAATCTACTAACATAAAATGTTTTAAGCTCTTACCTATAATAGTCCGGGTTTGGGACGAATGTGGTTGTGTTGAGGAGACAGTAGTTTCCCCCAACCAGCGTCTGTCGGCAATATACCTTAGTTTTGTATTTGGATGCCAGCCCAAGCTGATCTAAGTACCTAATGAACACAAAAGAGAGGAAAAAACAACTCAGAAATCATTCTTCATAACTATCATATCTGCATAGTTATTCCCATGTAACAAGAGTTATAAATGAAAACTATTTAAAGGAAAAATTACCAAAAGCTGTTGACAAATGTATCTGACACATGATGACCACCACTGTTATATGCCCCGCCAGATTCTCCAACCCATGCTGAGGCCCAAGGACCATGCTGTTGAATTGTCTGCATAAGACTACTGAATATTTCTGTGACCTTGTTCAAATAATGAGGATCCAATATCTTCTTCACAAGGCCAGGATCAACACCTGGAATAGGAAAAAAGGATTTGTAAGAAAGGCAGCTGCTAAAATGCAGTATGTGCATGGCTCATGAACAATCCCGTACTCCATGGAAGGAAACAGAAAACATCATGTGAAACAAGAGGTTTTCAATTGTCATTCATATGTCAGAAGTTTAGAATTGAATATAATCTGCATAAAACCAGTGGCCATGTTATTCTGAATATCACATGAACATGTGCAGTTAGATGTATTATCAAAGAGACTACAAAACCAGAATATTAATATTAAAATCCAATTGTTCGTACAGTTTTAGCTAGATAACTCACCTGCACCCAAGTTGTATATATGATGGGTCATTATATTGACTGTGCCAGAACCTGAAACCTGAATAAACTTAGTGAACCACTCTTGCTTGAAAAATCCTCCAGGTGCTATGAGTGTAGGCTTTGATTTAGAGTCTTTGTACAACTCATCAATGATACTTTTAAGATTGATCACATCTTTCCCGTAGCGTTCAGCACCAACTCTCGCCCCAACACCATTTCCACACAACTCGTTACCTGCCATATCAATGGTTTTAATACTATACCATAATATGATTAGATGAAATTGACCCCAGACAGAAAGAGCACAGTAAACAGTTTTTACCAAATTCCCATGAATCTATGTTGTATTCCTTTGAGACTGTGTATTTCATAAAATCATGAGCATTCTTGGAATACCAAGCTCCTCCCCAAACACCTCCCCTGATTTCATGCCTTCCGTGAAGTGCATTCAAACCAAATGTCACAATAGCCCTGCCAGGTTACTGAGCATATTAGCATTAACACATACTTATGGACAATTCAGGCATATACACAATGAACTGAGCATTCAACGCCGATATTGACGATACATTTTTATTAGAAATATACAAAATTGATACCAAAAGGCTTAATCACTAAATTCTTACCCTGTTCTACGAAAAAAATGGTTCAGTTCATCCCACCGACTCAAATGTAGGCATCCATTTGAAAATCCAAAGAGGCCACCTTTCATCTTCCAAAATGGATGGCAAGGAGACTTCAAACTTTCAGCACCATACAATACTTGGTCTTGCAAAGAGCCTTCAATTCTTATTCTCAAACCCCCAAAAGCTATAAAGCCACAAAAAATTATACATGCCATTGGCCATATATTCTGAAAAGACAAACTGTAAATTATCCTTCATGACATAGGAGCCCTACCTCGGACAGCTTTGGATAGAAGAGGATGAGACAAATCCTGCAAACAGTGACTAATACTGAACAAAGTCATATTGATGTTTTATAATAAACTGATTATCCAAACTGGGAAATTAAATCCTTCAAAAAGCTGATTTTTCTTCACAGAAGGAATTAGAGGCAAAGCTTACCAAATTTAACACAGATGCATTACCCCATGGGCATAAGCCATAGTCACACTTGTCATGAGGCCACCAATCAATTGTAGCACAAACAAAATTTTCATCAGTTTCGGCAATTGTGTTAGTCCCATCAACCACAATTAAAGCTTTTGCAACATCTTCGGCCAAGGTCAGAGGAAGCAGTGCTAAAATGAGGCACAACGAGATGCTGAATCCCATTTGTTGACTGTAACAGCCTCTCCGCGACCACAGTTCGTTATATGAACTGCAACCAAATAGATGTAAGGATAAATTTTCCCTACTTATGGACTTTTACTTCATCAGAAATTTCTATTGAACACATTTGTTCAGATACACACAGAATCCTAGAAATACACAAAATCCTAGAAATTACGTGGATATACTGAAATATAAAAACTGTAAACCATTTGTTCCATGCTTCAGGGTGGACTCAAGAAAACAGAGTTTGTGTGCCATTTTGCTTTCTATTAATACCATAAGGTAAATGTTAATGTTGAAGTCAATTTTCTTGATTAAGATTAAAACTATGATTGATAGTTGATGAAACAAAGTTGAAATGAGACGGATTGTAGACGAAACGGCCAAGAAACGAGGTAACAGTGTGTTACACGGCCTGGGACACAGTGACCGTGTCTTGTGGTTAATTACACGGACACGACTTTTCGATCGTGTCTTGGAGGATTTCGACCGTGTCTTACCCAGTTTGCCTGTAACATATTCTAAACGTGTTTTCCTACTTAGAAAAGGTTCTAATACGTGTATTAGGGTTTTGGGTGACCTATTTTGGCTAGAGTTTCATTGTATACTATAAAAAGGTGGCTTGAGAACAATTTTGGTGCCTTTTGACCAGTTGTAACTCTGAATAATAGAATATTTGCGCTCTGCCCGTGGACGTAGATCGGTTATTGATCAAACCACGTAAATCTTGTGTTTTTGTGCGATTGCTCTTTGTTGATTCCGCATTCTTCTATCGCTTGATTTCCTGACAAGTGGTATCAGAGCCACAGTTGTTTGTTCAAAAACTCTTGGGTTCGTTCTGCAGAAAGAAGATGTCTTCGTACAAATTCGATATTGAGAAATTCAATGGTTCGAATGATTTCACGATGTGGAAGCTGAAGATGAAGGTGATTCTGGTTCAGCAAAAATGTGAGGAGGCGATTGAAGGTGAAGAGAAATTACCGGTAGAACTGACAGCGACTCAAAAAGCGGAGGCTGTGAAGAGAGCGCATAGTGGAATTCTATTGAGTCTGGCGGATGAAGTCTTGAGAGAGGTAGCTGATGAAATTACTGCAGCAGGCTTGCGACAGGGATCTCTTCTGATACTTACTCTCAAGCTTCTGTCAAACAAATTTTATCAAAAAAGGCTGAGAGTAAGTATCAGAAGAGATCCCTGTCAAACAAACTTTATCAGAAAAGGTTGTTGCATACCTTGAAGATGTCAGAAGACATGCATGTAAAAGAACATCTTGATAAATTTAATAGGATTGTATTAGATTTGAAAGGTGTTGGTGTTGACATTGATGATGAGGATCAAGCTATGTTTCTGTTATATTCATTGCCTGAATCATATGAGAGTTTTGTTAATACTATTATGTATGGTAGAGATAAAATTTTTGTTAATGATGTGAATGATGCTTTGTTGTTTAAAAAATTGAAGATGTTAACTTCTAGTTCGGGTAGAGATAGAGTGGAGTCTGGGTTAACCGTGGTAGGGGCAATAGAATAGGAAAGAATCATGGTTTGAGGTGTTATCACTGTAAGGAGATTGGACACGTGAAAAGGAATTGTTCACATAGGAGAAACGGTGGGAAATCAAGTGCAACAGTTGTTCATAATAATTCTGTAGAGTTTCAGGATAATTCTAATGAGGGGGAGAGTAGTGAAGTGCTGACTGTTTTTGTATATAGATCTGAAAATAGCTGGGTTATTGACACTGATGCAGCTTATCACATGATTTTTTTCAGAAATCTGTTTGATTCTTTTAAAGAATGAAAAGACAATGTTAAATTGGGAGATTGTGAGAAGCTGAGTGTTGAAGGCAGTGGTTCTTTGAAGATCAGGATGCATGACGGGAATGTCAAAAAACTTGATGCTTGATATGTCTCTGGGTTGCGAAGGAACTTGATTTATGTTAGTACTTTGTCGAAGCATGGTTATAGTTTCTCGAAAAGAGGAGAAGGAATTCGAGTGTGCAAGGGATCTTCGATTGTGATGAAGGATAAATTACAGAATGGCATTTACACCTTCATTGGCAGCTCGGTAGTTGTTAATGATTTAAGAACTGTTGTGAATTCTGCAGGAAAACGGGCGGAGTTTGAGATTGAGACTCTGAAACGGGAAAAGATCAATCAGGTTAATTCACGAGATCTAACAACAAGTATATCAAGGCATGACAATTGTGTTGGTGATGATAAAATGTCATCATTGGAGGACACAAGAAAATATGCGGGGTGGTGTGTTGTTAGGAGTGGATGGAAAGCTAGCGCTAGTGGAGGCAAGTCCGGGATAGACTTGGTTCGTTGTTGCAGGACTTGAGGTCCTTCGGGGTGGTGTGACAAAGTAGTAATTCTATAGATGAGTTTTGTAAGGAAGAAAATTCACTTCAATGTGGAGAATTGTTAATGTTGAAGTTGATTTTCTTAATCAAGATTGAAGTTATGATTGATAGTTGATGAAACAAAGTCGAAATGAGACGGATTGGAGACGAAACGGCCAAGAAACGAGGTAACAGTGTGTTACACAACCTGGGACACAGCTGTGTCCCAGACCGTGTCTTACCCGGTTTGCCTCTGTAACCTATTCTGAACGTATTTTCGTACTCAGAAAAGGTTCTAATACGTGTATTAGGGTTTTGGTGGCCTATTTTGGCTAGAGTTTCATTTTATACTATAAATATGTGGTTTGAGAATAATCTTGGTGCATTTTGACCAGTTGTAACTCTGAATAATAGAATACTTGTGATCTGCCCGTGAACGTAAATCGGTTATTGATCGAACTACATAAATTTTGTGTTCTTGTGCGATTGCTCTTTGTTGATTCCGCATTCTTCTATCGTTTGATTTCCTGACACTAAATAATTGGTATTAAAGACACTTTCAAGTTCAGTGATTAAGAAATAATAGCATCATAAGCAAAAAGTAAAGAAATTAGAACCCTTATGGTTGATATAAGATTTTCAAGTGTCTTTGCCATAATATTTGAGTGTTTCCTTCTATCTATTGCACAAGCAAGAACTGAAACCTTGACATTAAAAACTATTAAGAAGTGAAATGAAGCACCTTAGCATCAATCAACAACTATTAATTTCTGCTTGACTCTTATGTGCACTAACAAGAAGAAAATAAACCACCAGATCTAAATAAACAAGCAGTAGAATCTATATTCTCTCTCAGAACCCAATTTGAGAAAACACTGAAATTTTACGCAGCCATGAACACAGAGTTCATATTCAAGAAAACTAGAAACTTTTAAGAAAATTTAGCAAATTCACCTGCTACCTCTTCTAAAACCAATCTCAAATGAGAATTGTTACTTTCTGAACTGTAAGAAATATCTCAACTCAAACAAAAGGTAAAGCAACTTCCTTTCTTGCCAAAAAATTATTAATCTGAAGCATCATTAATGGCAATGTCAAGCATTACCAAATCCAAAGCAACCCACTCAAAAATCACAGCCCATTAAAGACAGGAACCCAGATGGAAACTAACTTTAAAGATCAAGATTTTACCATAAAAGACATCAACTGTGAAGCTCAATCCTCAAGTGAGGTTTCCTCAGATTAGCCCCAGCAGTAATGCTGTACACCTTTTCTGTCATTAAGTTAGTTTTTCCTATCTTAGAGTTGTTATTGACAGTTTTGTATTTATCAATGACAAGCCAATCATGTTGGCTGAAATGGTTGGTGTGAAATTAGTTTAGTTGTGGTTTGGTTAAAAAGTGCACCTGAGAGTTTGGGCAAGATTTTCTCCTCTTTTCTTTTTTGTTGCAAGCAAGCAGCATTTGCATTTCTCAAGTGGTTAGGTATGTAAAAACAGTTTGTAATTTTTTTTTCTTTTTGAGGTGAAGATGAGGTGAGGTGGTGGTTTTTGACAGGTGTAGGGTGTGAAGTTTATAAATTTGTGATTCTTTTGTGTGTTGTTTAAAATGTACTTTTGAAGGCTGTTAGCTTCAGGCTAAAGTGACACCTTAAACAAATTTCTTTTTTTTAAGAGACTTTTACCAAATTTTTGTATCTTAAAATTCGGGTTATCATGATTTCAAAAAAAAATATTCGGGTTATTTGATTTAAAAAAAAAAAAGATTATCTCTGTCAAAAAACATTCAGATTGATGTTCTTTATATTAGTTTTTTATTAAATTATCTGGTATCGAAATATTTTTAACATTTGACTAAATTCGAACGACCATAAAAATTTCGACTACTCCACCACAGCCTTAAGTGATACATTTAGATTGATGTTAAACATATTCTAATAGCATTATTGCGTGTGTCTCTATTTTTTTTTGTTTGCAATTGTATCAATATGTAGTTTATTTCTTTTGTTATCAAAGTAATTTATTTCGATTTAATCTATCAAAAACAAACGTTTTACATTTATTGTATTTGCATTTTCGATTTCTGAATAATGTTATAAAGACTTGTTGATTTGGTAGGTAATTTTGGTTGTGCTTATTTTTGTTCTTCCAAAATTAGCAGAATAAAATGATTAAATGATATTTTTCTCCCGTATATTTGATTTGTTCAGATTTTAAATGCACAAAATTTGTATGTTACAATATTAAAATAACCTATAATAATTATTTATTTTTTGATTTATTACTTACTGATCAATTTATCATAAATACATACTTCAATTTAATTTTTTTGTTCTCCATTTAAAAAATAAATGTATTTATAAGCAATTTGAATCAATTATTATGCTCTAAACTAACTATTAACTTATATACATTTAAAAAAATATTGACTTGTATAATTTTACTTTTAAAAAAGCGTGTTGTAAATTAATAAAAAAATATTTAAGTGACCAGACTTCTAATCGGTACAAATCATTTCACAAATTCACCAAAATCATAACCACCTCTATGTAAATACTCCAATTAGAAAAGACACCGAATTCTGGATTGGTGTTTTTGATTTCTAAATTAGAAAAGGAGGTTTTTGAAATTCTTTACGTTGAAGTCATGTACATTGATTTGGATTAGAGTATCATTTGACTTTTGTGTTCCCGAGTTTGTCTATTTGTGTCGGTGTGTCGTCAAGTATGACAAAAGAAATCGTGATTAAGCTAAATTTAACATTTGCTTTCATTAATATTCTTAAGATGCAAAATCAATACAACGGTCAGATAGCCTAAGTGGTAGGATATATTTTATTGATGTATGAGTTTAAAGCTCGAGCTGAATAATATGTGAATGTGTGTATTTAAGTGATTTTTTGTATTGGGTTAAGATCTGATAAAAAATACAAAATCAATTAATCACAAAATAATGTGGACATGCCTAGCCCTTCAATTGCCACAATAATGTGTTAATTAATTCGAGGTGTGAAAAATCAATTATTAAAAAAATAATCCTCATTCCCTATTTTACCCATACACAAATTCCTTCAAGTAAATCGATCGAGCCAATAAATAATAAGTAACGAAATTAAATTTTTCAATCTTTTTTGGGTCAGTTTTTATTTTTTATTTTTTACATTAAAAGGGGAGATGAGACGATCAATAAGTAGCGTATTCCTGCTGGTCAATTTTTATTTCATTTTTTGTTTTGATTGTTCTCTCATTTGTGTGCATTTCGGTTATTAGGGTGAATTGCGAGTGTATTTATTTTAACTAGATTGGGTTGATAGATTATAAAAGTAGATTTTATTTGTTAAATTATGATAGATTTAATAGATTGAGATAGATTAAAAATTTGTTGCATTTTCTATTTATGACAAAAAGTTGTTTTTTGTATGTACAAAAGGAAAATTATAAAATTGTTGTTTTGTTAAGAGTAAGAATGGAAAAATTATAAGACATTTGTTTGCAAAACAAATCTACTACTAGCATACAAAATCTTCATTTTCTCGAAAAAAAAAAATACAAAACCTCTTTTTTTTTTTCAATGGGATAATTCACTAGTTAAGTCATCTCCAATGCACACCAAACTTTGTAGTAGCATTTTTTGGCATAGCTACAGTGCTACGTCATATCTTTTTTTTTCCTTGTTTTCATCTCTTTTTTTTCTTTTCTTTTGTTTTCAGTAATGTTTTTTAGTTTTAATTTATAGTATATTTGTCTATTTAATCAATCAATGTATTTAATAATTGTAATTAAATTTTATTATTAATTTAATTTTTATAAAACTATAGTAAAATATAAATAAAATATGAAAAAAATTTAAAATTGTACAAAACTTGTACAATAAACAATGTAATTTAACATCAATGAAAAATATGCTTCCATAATAAAATTGAACTTGCAATTAAAATATAAGACAACTAATACAAAAAAGACAAATTAAGTTGCCGAAATTAAAATTTAATAATCGAAAAAATTAGTTTATCTCCACCAATATTATTTAAATATTCGCAAATGGGTTCGATGCAGAAGGTGGAGGTTGTTGAAATTGTCCTCTTTTTTTGCAAAATTTTGGTCTTTCAAGCTTCCATATAGGCACGAACATTCGGATAACTGATAGTGGACAAATCCTACATCAAAATCTGATCTTCTTTAAATCTTTCTTTTGCTTCTTGTTTTCTTGCTTTTTCAACCAAACTTTGTTTCTTGATTGACAATCTTTCCATGTTTGATCGTTCAAGCATTTTTGTAAGTTTTTGGGTTTCTTCTTGTAGTTTATAGAGAATTGATTTAACATTGTCATCAGTCTTTTTCATTGCTTTCGATTATTTCACCCCACAAGATCATTGAAAAGAAGAGTCACTAATATCATCATCTAGATTAATTTGAAAGGCGAACAAACCATGAGATTTCATGAATTGGGAATCAGGCGTGGGATTTTCTGACTCTGAAGAGAGATAGTTCACGTCATACTTGTGAGAAATTTGTCTTTGTGGATTGATATCACCTTTAAACTTTTCAAAATGTCTGACTGTATTCCATACATGGTCAAACTTGAAACCATATTTGTAGTTGAGATCTTGCATAAGCAATATTTTTGCTCGATCTAACTGCAGATGAGTTGAAAATGTGACTCAAAATGTTCATATGTATTTAAATTAAAATGCATAAAATAATCGAGCTACTCACAATATCTTGTTTTGATGCCTAGCTGAGATTTAGAAGCTCTACTTGTCAGATACAACCATTCAATTTTCTAGTGGCCTTCTCAATTAGTTGCATTCATGATTGAAGGGATCTTAGAGTAAGCTGCTCCCGTTCACATTGTTTGGACGCATTGTAGTTTGTTCAACACGAGACCAAAAGCGTTTTGAAGATTAGTTTCTCCCCGTAATAAGGTCTTGAGAAATATCAACATAAAATTGACATAATATTTGGTCTTCTGCAGGAGTATAGGCAAAACCACGCAAATACATTTTGGAAATATAGATATTTTGGAGATTTGAGAGAAGGTTGAGGTGAGATTTCTCAGAAGAGTGAGAGTTTATATAGATAGTAAAAGAAAAATAATTAGATAAATATGTAGATAATGAGTATTTGAAGCCACAATAAGGATCGTTAGATGGATTTCCTAGTAATGTTATCTGTAGGATTGGTTTTATCTTTTTTCAGAATCTTATCAGAAAGGTATATTGAGAATCAACCATTGGATGTGCTATTACCTTGATTTACATATTTTTATTCAGATTTATTTTATTTTGATTATTATATTATGTTGCACTTTTAATATGTGGTTAAAACTTTTAATGTGTGTATATAATTATAAATTTTAATAAGTAAAAAACATATTTTTCCAAAAGTATTTATTTTAATTATTTCATAACAATAATATTTATGTTTAATATTTATATGTTATTAAAAATATCAAAATATATTTTTAATTGAAAGAATAAGTGGAATAATTAAATATAAGTATAAATTGTTAAATAAAAAAAGGTGTAAAGAGGAATATGCTTGAAATATTCAATTAGATGTTAAAAATAGAGTAAAATGGTTGGAGAGTCTCTTACTGTAACTGCTGTATTTTGGTGTAAACTTACTGTATTTTAGAGTAAATGGTTGAAGATGACCTTAATAGGTAAAGTCATTACAATACAATTTGCTAAGTTTTGGTTGTGAAAAACACAACCCAATCCACCGAGAGTGTATAATTAATAGTATATTTTTTCAAGCCAATCTGCAACTAAGTTAGAAGTCCTATGTACAAATTCAATTGAAACAAAAGGAAGAGACTCTAACAAGTAAGACATATCACATTGACTATTTCTTGATTCTTAGGGGACCTCATCCATCCTTCTATGTATTTAATCAAAACCACCTTTAGAGTCGCTACAAATGACAATTCTTTGATTCCACCTTCTGTGTATGATCCACTCCAATAAGTATTTGATAACCAATATCTTTGCCAACAAGGCAGAACAACATGACATAATCCTGATACTCCGTTAGTCATGACTCCCCTACAATAAGTTGAGAATCACATAACAATTAAAAAGGAGCCACTCTTTCATGAAGCATCAACATTCAAAGCCAAAAAAAATCTTTTGGGGCTTGCCATTTGGAATTAATGGTCCTATTGGCATGAGACCTGTCAACGAGCAAATTAGAGCCAATTTCAGCTTCACCAAGCTCAGCAGTTGCAGCTCTTGCTTTGTTCCAAATATGTTCTAGAGAAATTGGAATACCTTCTCGACAAAATTCATTTTGTGCTAGCCTGATGTAAATAATTGTCCATTCTCAACAACAAACGACATCATCAGTCCGCCAACCTGAAACCATCATCTTAATGGACCGAAGAACGAAAGGAACTTAAAAACCTAACAAACCTTGCATAATCACATGTAAACAGCAAATGCTCTACATTTTCAACCCTTTTGCCACAAATCTCACACATATTTGAAGGCATACAATTCCTCTTAAATTGATTATCTCTAGTAGGAATGACATTATGAAAACACTTTCAAAGGACATTTTTACCTTTAGAATCATGTTGCTCTTCCAAAATTTCCTTAAGAATTGTTGAGGGAATCGAGGGAGATTATGCTTTTGAGCTAAATCATCAAAGAGGCACAAGCTACGATAGCCCGACTTGACCGAGTAAATTCCAAACTTGGCATTATTCCAAACTTTAATATCTTCAACTTGGCAAGTTGATGTGGGGATGCTTATAATGGTTGAGATTTCCTCTTCAGAAAAAAGAGCTATTGGAGTAGAGGGATGTTCAAGTCACCACTATCCACATAAATTAATTGTCATAATCTTAAATGTTCAAGCCCCTCTAATGGTGAAGAAGACATCCGATAATTCGGTGGCATGGGAACACATTTGCTAGTCCACACCTAAATGTGAGAGTATTTCCCACATTCCATTTGAAATCAGACAATAACAACTCCCCTTCCTAAATCAAATTATGCCAATCATAATCCTATGATAGGGTATTAGAAGCAGTGGCTTCCTCCAAAGTAGAGTGAGGAAAGTAAATTTCTTTTAAAATTTGACACCACATATCATTTGGGTTCATTAGAAGCCTCCAACACTATTTTTCAAGTTGCGTTTGATTTTGCCATTCTGATTTTTTGAAAGTTAGTCCAGCCAAATCTTTAAAAGAGGCCCAATGCATCTTTGTGACATCAACATTTTCTCCCCACCAATATTTAATGGCTAAGCTATCACGAACCGTTTTTGGACCATGACCGGTGTAGAAGACGAATCGAACTAGAAGCCTAACCCTTCTCTCACAAGCCTCAGGAATTCAGATATTCTACCTGACTTATTCATTTATTAAAACACTTATTAATAGAGTTTATAAAATATAACATTTATTAAATCATCTCAAAATAAATATAAAATAATATATATAAGTATATCAAAATGAAATCATAATATCATATCAGTATGATAATATATATAAGTAAATCAATATATGAAAATACAAAATGTAAACCTTGTAACCCAACAATAATCCGGTGCAAAGCCTTAACAAAACAAAAGGAGCCCGACCAAAATGGCGTTAACTAACCAATGGAACGCCTCACTGAATACTGAGATGTCAGATGGTTGCCGACGCCAAAAAGTGTACCTGAAAGATGTTGGGAGTGAGTAAACTTAGTGAAGAAGGACACTCCAGATCGCCTATAGGACATTACAAAAGTTGTTTTGAAAACAATTAAAAAATACCGCACATTTATATATGCAAGTATAATATAATAGAAACTTTACATACATAATAGTTTTTTGAAAAATATTTTCAAAACGTTCGCATCCAAAGCAGACAACATGTAGTCAGACAATACTAATAGTATCAGAAGTATATGTACTGATATATATAGCAAAGTCAGATAATGGGACCTTATCAGACATAATAAGTATTGTGGAATAAGCCACCACACAAAATAATTACTTGTGCCTAGTCAAAAACATGATCACCGTATCACCATGATGACTAGGGCCTTCTCAGAGCATTGATATACAAAATGTTATGTACCCTGTAGTTAGACGTCCCATATATCAAAATAATATAATATATACATAATATATATAAGAGGCAAGCATGAATATTAGAGATTTATTCCAAAAAATAATAATATAATAATTTTCAAAAAGCCAAAATTCTTATTCCAGAATTATCACATAAGTCCGATTATTAATTAGTCAAATAATTATTTATTATGTATTACAAAAATAAGTCTAGACACATCAAAAACTATATAAAATTAAAGACACAGTTTATGTGTCTGAAACTATCATCCCACTCAGCTGGTGTCCAAACTGACAATTTAGTCCAACACCATTAGCTAGTGGTTGGTCTTGCTGGCAGAAACAAGAACCTGAAATAAATATATCAAAGAAATATGAAAACGTGGTATTGTGACCAATACCAAATGCGTGATATGCAAATGCAGATGTATAAGCTAACACAACGCGGAAAAACGCCTTTCAAATTGAATTCTACGTAAAGTTACATTTTGCCCCCTCAACTTTTATAAAATTATACTTTAGTCCTTCAACTTGCAAAAATATCAAATTAGTCCCTAAACTTTTAAAAATTATAGATTAATCCCCAACTACTCAAAATTTTTAAATAAGCCTCAAACTCTTTAAAATTACTATTTAATTCTCAATCATTCAAAAATTATAAATATGCCCTAATCTTTCCAAAAATTACCATTCAGACCCAAATTATTCAAAATTATAGATCACACCTAACTCTACAAAAAATCTCAGTTTTGGTCCTTGTGATAGAAAATTATTCAAAACATCTCAAAATCTATTTCGATCGAAACTTGATATTCCAATCCACTCAAATTACATCTAATCAACTTCCTAAACATAAATCAATCAACAATCTTACCAAATAACCTCAAAATTATCACAAAATCCTTCAAAACCAAACCTAACCCTAGCCTTCACACCAAATCTTCAAAACCCACTTGATTTCTTGCATTTCTATGTCCTACCAACCTAGATCTAACAAAATCCCATTCAAATCCATCAATAATTGCCCAAAAATTCGGACATTAACTAACCAACTCACCACACTTCACATTCTTGCAAGAACAACAAAACCCAATATAACATTGCAAGAAAATGAAGAGAAAATCAAGTGGAGATATGGGTTGGAATGTGTCTAAGGTGAGGAAATGAAGTTATGAATCTTATGATCAAGAGAGTGGCGGATGAGAACATTTACAGCCCAAACACAACGTTTAACTAAGGAAGGCCACTGTTTTGGAAAGACACGGCCGTGTCTATACCCCGTGTCCTTCCCAGGTGTCCCTATTTCCTCGACACACGGACGACTTCACATGGCCGTGTCTTTGGACAAACAAGTTTGCCATCTTCTCTCCTCTCCTATGTCTCTGTTGTCAATTGTGTTAAAGTCTAAATACTTTCCTGACTCTGATATATTTCTAGCTTCAATTGGACACAACCCTAGCTACATTTGGCATAGTATTAATACTGCCATTTCTTTTCTACAAAAAGGCTACATAAAGAAGGTTGGTTCTGGTGATTCTATCATGGCGTTTAATGATCCTTGGCTGCCAGAAATCAGGAACCATTATATTTCTACCATTTTGTCATTAGAGCTACAATTGCTTTGAGTTTCAAATCTTATAACTTTTGCTACTTGGAATATGATGTTGATAAATGAATTTTTTTAATGAAAGAGACTGAAAACTCATATTGTAGTTTCCTTTTAGTCATTCAAATTATGAAGATTTATGGATGTGGTCTCTTGAAAACAATGGAATATACACATTGAAAAGTGCATATCAATTCCTTGTTGATTGTTCTTTCCAATATAACCAAAACATGAAAACTTATGTCTGGAAGCATCTGTGGAAACTACATTTGAACATTCTGGTAGTGAACATCTGTCCTATTTGTAAACAAGATGTTGAGACTACATTTCATATATTAGTACAATGTCCCTTTTCTAATGCTTGTTGGAGTGGAGTTACCCCACTTATCGTGTCACTTCAAAATCTGGAATTTCAAGATTGGTTTGATTGCTTACTTGTTATAAAGACGATTAATTCTGATCACTTGGTGTTATCTGAGCTTGATGGGGTTGTGGAAGATTGTTAGACTATTTTAAAACAAAATTCGAGGTTTTCATTACATTATGTACTGAGATAAGCTAATTATGTTGCTCACTTATTTGAACAGACATTAAATTCTTTGTCTGTCTGTACTAGGTGAGACATGTATCTCCCTGGATTTATTGTTTCGGCGTTAGAGGAGGATGTGCGCGGACAATGAATTATAGAAATTGATTATTGGAAAAAAAGGTCGAATCTTTTTCTCTTTTGACCATTTTTTTAAGGCTTTAACTCCGTTACTAGATGTCTTGTCACTTCACGTCGCTGGCGCTAATGGATGACAATTTGGTAAAGTTACATCACTTGTAATATTGTGAATGGCACTTCCATGTCTGTTCATTCTTGCTGCCACCCACTCTGTATAAAATGCTCACACTTCTCTGTTCCCTCCTTCAGCTTCTTCCAAACATGTCAAAGCAAAAACCCTAAACAACAATATCAATTTCTTTCTTTCTATCAATTCATTCACTTCTCTACTACCCACATTTCCTCCTTAATTTAAATTCTCACAAATCCTGTTTTCAACCTCTAAGCTGATTTTCTTTTCCATAATATATGAATACCAATTTTTTTCCTTTTTTTTCCTCTGCCCCTGATGATAGAATTTCCTCTCTTTTCTTTCTGTGCTCAATAATTTTTCAGTTTTGTTAAGAACCCAATTTGCTGGACTTTGATCATGGATGATCGTCAAAGTCCGCATTTTTCTTTACAAATTGGGAGAGAATTTTAGTTCTTCTATTTGTATACATTTGGGGCTTTTTTAAATGCAAATTCTGATCAGTTTTCGTGTGTGGATTAGTTAAATTTTTTAAATTTATGGTTTTATTCGGGTAGTTGCTTCTGATGGAGAACAATGGAGAAGCAGTGGATGATCAGGGCTCCGGATGGTTTGAAGTGAAAAAGGTCCTCTCTTTATATGTGATCAAGTTGTTTAACTTTAATTATAGTTTAAAACTGTACATGATTTGGCCTTTATATGCTGGTTTGATGTTTATCTTATTTTTATGTTGCTTAAGATGTTGATAGAAACATATACTTTTGATATTGTGGTTTATATTCTTCTTGTTAATGATGAAATAGAAAGCTGAACACAATGATGCTAGGTTAGTGAATATTTGAATGTGTTGAGGTGGTCTTTTGGAACTGATTGTCTAATCCAATCAGCTCGAGTGAGATTGTTGCTTACCATGTTAATGAAGTGAAGCAAGGCCGTGAAACATAAAAATGGAACTATTTTCTTGTTTTCTACATTTGTTTACTTGTTCTTACTTTTGGTGGAGCGCTTTTTGAATTTTCCGTCTGTTCTTCAGCGGATTCTGTGTGGACAGTTGTTTGTTTTAAGCAAGAATTGGACTGGGGATGTTTAAAAGGTTTCTTTTATATTTTCCTCCAGAAGCATAGAAGTAGTTCCAGGTTTTCTGTGCAGAATTGGACTGGGGATGTTTCAGTGAAGAATGTCGCTAGTCATCAGCTTCAACAGTTGCCATCAACTGAAAGAAGTAATATGCATGCAAAGCATGGAGTTCAGTCGCTAAAGATGAGGGCAAATCTTTCTACTCGTGCCATTGTTGATGGTCCTAATTCTTCTCATGTGCCAAACGAAAATGAAAACACAATTTGCTATCCTGGAAAGTCAGTGGTTAAGCAAGATGGTGAGGATAGCAGACATCACGAAATAAAGAATACATCTGCTGCTAATTATAGTGCAGGAGTTGGAGATGTGAAGAAAATTTTACAGACAAATAAGCCAGAAGTTATTCCGAAAATCAAGTGGGGAGATCTGGAGAATGATGCTTTGCTAGTGAATAATCAAGATAACTCTCAAGATGAAATCAAAGTTGACAATACCGGACATGATAATAGGAAAAGTGAGGATAATGAGCATTTGGTTTCAAATGTTTCTTTGTGTGCTAGCCTCCGACAGAACAATTTGGTGGTATCATCCATAGATGGAGATAAATGTACTGATCAAACTTTTTCATTCACTGTTAAGGAGGAAAGCATAGAAGAAAGGTGCAACGAGGAAGATAAAATTCTTTCATCAAAAGATGTTTCAAATTGCAATGAAATGCAGAAAGAACAATCTATAGAGATCAATGATAATCATTTAAGTTTTATTTGTCCATCTGGTGAAGAGGCCGGGACGATCAAAACACCAGAGGTGCATAATTTTGCCTCTGAGTTAGATGGATTTAAAGTTTCTGAAGAAGCAGTTACTGTTGATGACCTTAGGATGATCCTACAGGAAGATAGGACATGTAATACAGAAAAACTGGAACCTGAAATTTCGGTGGAGGCTGAGACAGTGGCGCAAATTCAGTCACCTGTTATATCTCTGGTAAATGAGTCACAATGTCAAGAATTATCTGCTACAAATGCCGAATCAAGTGCTGTGGTGATTTCCTGTGATGGGGAGTTGATTGCACCCACAATACATGAAGCTGAAATCTCAAAAGAATCTACTGCAATAGATCGTGATGAAGATTGTCAGCACCGATTTGATGGAACAGTAAATGATGAGCAATCAAAAGTTCCGAGTACTGATGCCCATGAAGAAGGTGTCACAGGCGAAAGTAAAGAAAGATTTAGGGATCAACTGTGGTGCTTTCTGTTTGAGAATCTTAATAGGGCTGTGGATGAACTTTACCTGCTTTGCGAGCTAGAATGTGATGTGGAGCAGATGAAAGAGGCTATTCTTGTACTTGAAGAGGCTTCATCTGATTTCAAAGAATTAACCAC
>CAODLS013723501.1:0-12371 GCA_948243855.1 Flueggea neowawraea
CAAACCCAACCTCTCCACCTCCAAACAAAGCCTCTCCTTCATGTCATGGTCCTTCACTATATGGATCTTGAACGGTATCTGCGCCTCCTTCAAGGGTTTCGCAAGATCGGAAACCTTGGAAGCAGTAAGAGCATCAAAATCATCTTCTAGTTGCTGCTGATTGCGAGAGTTCTTGGCGGCTTCAGATTCGGGCTGACCCGAATGGGGAGTGGAGGGGAGGGGGCCCCAGTCAGCGCCGAAGAGGACGGAAGTAGGGCTGACATGGAGGAGGATGACGGCGTCGCCAGGGCGGAGGTAGTGGTGGACAGCCCAGCGGACGGCGTACGCGCTCTCATCGGAGAGGTCGACGGCGACGCCGATCTTGCGGCGGGCGCCGGCGGTGGGGGTAGGAGTTGGATTGTGGTGGTGACGCGGCGAAGCGGGGTGGTGGAACTTGATAGTAGGAAGCTGAGGGTTGTCGGGATCAATTGGGTTAGTGCTATTGTTGTTGTTTTGAGGATTCATGTCTTGTTTTTAGGTTTTGATTTGGACCAATCACCAATGTTGTGGTAAGACGAGACGAGACGAGAAGAGAAGTGTGAGAGAAGGGTTTTGGGGTTTGATCAGAGTCAGTGGTTGCAGAGAGAGAATGAGAGGGGTTTTGTGTATATATTTAATGGAGTTTTGGTAGAGTGAATGTCAAGTGTGAAAGGAGGTATTGGGGAATCAGCAGAGAAGGTGGAGGAGTGATTCGGATTATTGGAACGATTCGATAGCTTGCTTCGAAATAAAGCCTTTTGGTTAGTTAAAACGGATTTTTTTTTTTCAAATTATAAGCCTAGTTTCATATAAACATCATTAACACTTCTTCGTTTGCAAGTTTGATAAAATAAGATAAGATAAATTAGTAATTAACACTTAATGTAAAATAGGATGTAATAGGTCAACGTTATAAAATTTTATTGTTTGAGAGTTTTTAAATAAAATATTATTGAAGTTATCTAAAATGTCAATTAATAAAAGATAAAATTAGAATATTATATTATAATTTTATTATTATATCCTCTGATAAAATATATACAAAAATGTTATATTTAATTTGTAAAAAAAAATAAATAACATAATTTAATTAACCAAATATTCTTAAAATGATAATTAATTTAAAAGTTATTTGCAATAAAATTAAATATTGTTAAGCAAGTAGCATCGGTATAAACAGTCACGCCTAAAATTATACGGTAAATAATGATAACCCTAATATACGTCTAAAAAGAGAAAGATAAAATTGTAAAATAAAAATATATTTTTCATTTATTTTTCTTATCCCCTCTTAACCTACCAATTTGGTGAGCTAAAAAAATAAGAGCTCGAGGGGATAAGTAATCTCCTCCTATCCCTTCTTATCCTGTCCTAAAAACTGCCAAACAACGAAAGTTTAGAATTTCTACAATCTATCATATCTTATCATCCATTAACACTCCATCCAAACGAAGCATAAATTATTTTTTTTATACAAGATTGAGTAATCATTTTAAAAATTAGAGTATTAATAATTTTTTTCTTCTCAAATCCAACAAATGCTTCGCTCTACCTCCCAGGAGGTAGCTCAGCAGAGTGGGAACGATCTCATGTTCACTTGGCCTAGGTTCGAGCCAGTGGAGAAGCCAGAATTCTGGCTTAAGGAGTGTTGAATTCTGGTTTTGTCACTGATACGGTGTGTATAGTATCCTAACCCTAAACAAATTCATCAATCACCAATTCTACGCTAAATAAAACCATTCATCAATCAATTAATCAACAATCCTATTATCCTAACCCTAAATAAATTCAACAATCCTAAGTTACAATCTACCTAATTTAATAAATCAATTAATCTATCAAATTTCATCAATCAATTAATCAACAATCACAACCCTAAAAAAATAAAAACTAAATTAAATAGAAAAAAAAAATGATTACCAGTTACCAGGCGAGATCAGACTTTAGAGGGATGAACGGTTGTTGTCGTTAGCGGTGAGGCGGCGACGATGTGGAGAGCGGTGGCGTGGCGTGGAGTGCGACGGTGGAAGAGAACTGAGGAAGAGGATCTGAAGTCTGAAATGGGGGAAGGAGGAAAGCTGGTCACAGGTTTCATTTCATGAGGTGATGAGTAGATGAGGGTTTTTGTTTTATGATGACCAGGGCAAAACAGTCACTTAATTATTTTTTCATTTCAATGGGGAGAAACGAAGTTGTTTTGCCCCACTAATTTATATTTTTTTTTAAATCACAAGGCGAGACGACTTCGTTTTCGTCCTGTGATTTAAAAAAAACGACATGCTTCGTCTTTCTCAGTGAAAACAGACCAATCCATCCTCGAAGCTCCAACAATGGTAGCCCTTCCTGAGGGTGCTGCCTCAATGGTCGAGCCATGTCTGATGGGGCCTCTCATGGAGCTCCTCCTGCGCCAGAGGGTGCTCGGACATCATCTGGTCCCTTGGTGGCTCTGTCACTGGTTCAAGCTCCAAGATGGAGTGGATTGTGTCTTCGGATAACTAAGTCTGGGTCAAGCATTTAAGCATGGCGGATAGCCCTGCATGTCCGTCCGGCTCTTGGCGGGTGTCACGGTGACGAAACTTAGTCACTTTACAGAGTTCAGTTATGGCTTTATCGAACATTTCACGACAGAGAGATAGCCTGTATGGTCACGCCCAACAAGGGTAGCTACAACTAGTCAATCCTCCAAGCTCCAACAATGGTGGCCCTTCCTGAGGGTGTTGCCTCAGTGGCCGAGCCCTCCCATATGGGGCCTCTCATGGAGCTCCTTCGGCGCCAGAAGGTGCCCAGACACCCTCTGGTCCCTTGGTGGTTCTGCCACTGGTTCGAGCTTCAGGATGGAGCAGATTGTGTCTTTGGATAACTGAGTCTGGGTCAAGCATTTAAGCATGGTGGATAGCCTTACATGTCCGTCTGGCTTCTGGTACAGAGTTCAGTTATGGCTCTATCGAACATTCCAAGGCTAAGAGATAGTTTGCATGGTCACACTCAGCAGAGGTAGCTACAACTGGTCGCCCCCGCTCCCTTTTTCTCCGTTTAAAAAAAAAAAAGCAAATGCTTCGCTCTTAATTTTTTGATAGGTAGTTTATTCAAAATCTATAGACTAATTATCGAGCTAATAAATTATTAGTAAATAAAAGCAATTGTTTCATGTTCAACATATTGAGCGTGTTTCTTTGAGATCGATTGAATCGATAGATTACAAAAGTATATTTTATATTGGTAGATTATCAGTGGTGGAGTCAGGATTTTGCGAAGGTAGGAGCAGCGACGGAATGATAACCGACGAACAAAAGGTGATGGCAGGTGAACAATGGTGGACACCGAACAAAGTTTCTCTCTCTTTTTTTTTTCCAATCCAATGATAAACAGAGGGGTCGAGTAAAAGGGGTGGTCGTATAAAGGGGGAGGTGGGCCGTTGGGGTCGGCCAACCCCGCTCAACCCTACCTCTCTCCGCCACTATAGATTAGAGTAGATTGAAACATTGTTAAGTTTTTATATTTACCACTTAAAGTTGGTTTATTTTTTTCATTTTTAAATAGAAATAGTGATTAAGTACTTCTTTACTCCAATTATATTTTTCATGTATTAAATTGGATGCCGTTACCCTTGAATATAGAGAGAGAGAGAGAAAAAAAAAGGCATGTTGGGATTCAAACCTCAAATAATTGACTTCATTAAAATGAGCAGTTAAAGGGGGGGAAATTTTCTCGGACCAAAAACAAAGAAAGGGGGGAAATTTTCAACATTGTCATTTGTGATTTTTTCTCTTTAAACACATATAAGAAAAAAAAACAAGTGTCCCATAGATTATTGGAGATTAAATATATATGATTTTACTATTCAGGATTTGATTAAACAAAACATTTTGATGAGATATTTTTTTAGATAACATAATATTATTCACTATATAATAATTTAAGAAACAAAAACATAACACCTTTTATATTTCTCTGTCTTATTCAGTTTTCTTATCTTTTTATCTCATAATATTAAAAGTTTTAGATATAACATTGTCTTTTATTATAATGACGGATAAGGTATTTAAAAATTCTTTACAAAAATATATATATTTATTATTATATACTTGATAAGGGACAAAATTGAAGGTTTGTGCCATTTTTATCAAAATATATAAAAAAATGGGTTGTGAGTTGGAATTTATTATTTAAGGAAGGTTGGGTTTGATGGAGTGGACCCCCTGAGTTAGTGCTAAATGTGATGCTATAGGGATTGGGTGAAACAAAATGTGGGGTCAGTTCTTGGGCCTATTTGACAAATTTAGTTGTTAAGGATGTAAATAGTCCGATCCATTAATATAGGACCTCCAAATATATTTTTTGGTAATTACGTGGTAACTAGCAAAATTATGCAACATTTATTCCGTATCAACAAGTTTTGCATATTATAGATACAATTTTCAATTTTTCTTCCATACGCGGGTCACTTTTTGAATTCATGACGTGACTTTTCAAATCACACGGTTTCTTGTTTATATGTTGATATTTATATAATGTTGGTATGCTGTTGATTTGTTGTTAATATTTTTTTATTTAAAAATTTAAGATGTTTTGTTCATATGTTTTTTATACGTAAACAATATATTGTTGATATCTTGTTTAAATATTGTTTATATGTAAACAATATATTGTAAACAACATATAAATAATGTATAAACAAGAAATCAACAACATATAAATTACAGGTTTGTTTAAATATTGTTTTCAACATATAAAAAAAATATCAATAGTATATAAACAACATTCAAACGATATATAAACAAAAAACAACATATAAACAAGTTTTAAATAAATCTGTAAAATGAGTAGATTCTAAACGAGTTTTAAACAACATATAAACAAGTTCATAAATCTGAATTTATAAAGTTTGGTTCGCACATCAGTAATTTTGAAATTTTTGTTTAAAATATTAAAAGTGGGTTGCGTGAATCTGTAATTAATGATTTTGGAATCCTTCAATTTGTATTGAGACAATTGCACAAAATAGCCACATTTTAAAACTTTAATTAAGTATACCCACCAAATTATTGTTAATGCACTAGTAGGTTTTGAAATTCTACTTATGCCCATTTTAATCTATGCATGTGTAACTGCCTCTAACTTATGCATTATCTTTACCATAGTTCTCCCTATTTTTACTCCTTTTACTTAGCAATGAATTATCTTACTTTATTGTTGCACTAAAATTTAGGAATTCCTTTTATTTCGGTTAAAAAAATTACAGAATTCCTATTAGGCTAATACATTTTTGGCAATATAGGTGTAAAACATAGAAATTTGGTATCTTTCAATTATCTTCTTCTAAATTGTAGTTTCTATCAAGTTTCACAACCTTAATGTTAATTCTAACATTTGTTTTTTCAATACTTTCGTTTTGGTCTATATCGAGTTTCGATCAAGGTCTACAAATAATTTAAAATTTCATATTGTAATTTTCACCAAGTTTCAATTTCTCAGTGTGGTTTCTATCAAGTTTCAATTAAGTTTCCATCAAGATCTATGAATGTGTTTAGGATTTTATATTTCATTTTTTTAAACTCGCTCAGTGTAGCTTTTGTCGAGTTTCAATAGTATCAGTTAAGTGTCACAAATGTGGTTATAACCTTGGATTCCAATTTTTATCTTAAAACCAATTAATTATAGAGTATTATATACTCTTAAAAAGGCAACTCGTAATTCTTTTCAATTGCAGTTTTAATCTATAAAAAAAGCATTAAAATTTACAACCCAATATGAACAATGGTAGTTTCAACTTAGTTTCAAAGACGTTTCAATCTATAAAACGTCCATGAAACTCTTAATTATTAGCAAAGTTTCGGTCGAGTTTCAATTGAGTTTCAGTAAGAATTTACTCTAACAACTTTGAATAATTAAGGGTTTGTGGGATTAGTCCAAGTTTTCAACTTTAAATTTGTTTTTTTTTTCATGTTTTCAATACCTGTTTTGATATATCAATTTATTTTGACATATCAATTTTAATTTTTCTTACTTCTGTTGATTTATCAATGTATGTTTAATTAAAAGTTTTGAAATTTATTTTGATTGAAATAAAAATAATATAAAAAAAGGAATTTTAATGTATTTAAAATTCTTGCCCGAGCTATATCCTTTATTATAGGTAGTTTTACCCAGATTTTTCTCTAATTAGCATCTGATTATTTGGTTTCAATTTGGCTAGTTTCACAAATTTTTTCTCCTTGTTTTTGGCATATGTGCATTTTGTTTGAAAGTTGTAGTTCTGGAATATGTTTACATCTGGTGGTATATTTATGTAACTAACCCATTTGTATTTGGTCCATGTTATTCTCTACTCAAATTAGTTTTTACCGACTTGTTCGGGAGAGTGGTATATTTTATATTTAGCATATAGTAGTTTCTGTAAGCTGTAAATGATAAAAGTTGAAAATGATGTGAGCATTTTTGTTTTATATACATATATGGTGAGATTATATTTTTAACCTTATTTTATTCTAACAATATAAATTTTAGTAAAACTGTAAATGTATCCTACTTAATGCATTTAAACTGGTGTAGTATAGAGAAGATGTTATATGCTATCATATCATATCATATTATATCATATACAATATATGAATTTGGACAACACAGAAGATTAAAAGACACTCTTTAAGATTTCTACATTAATTTTTTGAATTCTATGATAATTTTAAATTTTTTAGATAATTATTTTTAAATAATTAATTTAATTAATTATTTATTAAACATATTAAATGTGCATTTATTATGTATAAATTTATTTATTAATTAAGGTGAGTTAAGTTCATTTTATAATATATCATTAATTAGTTTAAATATTAATGAAGGAACTTGAAAAGACATATACATTCTTTTAATTTTATATTTAATTTTTAATTTTTTAAAAATTTATATTTTTAAATAAATAAATAAAATAATGCATTTTCAAGTCATTAGAAGAAATGATTCAAATAAAAATAAAATTATACAAGTTACTTAAACAAACAAAAAAAAGTACTACATTATTGTTAGTGGACACTATTATCGATCATTAATATCATCATTATATAAATTTTGATACGTATAAATTCATTATGAAAAAAAACTATTTTTTTATCTAAATTACTTTGTTGAATAAGAAAAAGTAATGCTTGAAAATCTTTCACATATTATAAATTATATAAAATGAAAACTTAAGGACACAAATAAAAAAATATTGTTATCTGGTCTAACACAAGATCAATTAATTTAATTGACATAGAAAAATAATTATTTAAACAAAATAGTATATGCTTAATATGTTTATTGAACAAAGGTGGCATGTGAAAATTATCAATCATAATTAATTTATACTTCTTATATTTTAATAATTAAATTTTATAACTATATGTATTATTTGCTTTGTCTAATTTAAAATTAATTTAGTTTTAAATTATTTTTCTTAGTTATAAGATAAAATAAAAATATTATGTTCGTACCCCACTCGAGCTCTTAAACTAGTATTTGTGAGATGAGTTTTTTTATTCTTCTATTTTCTTCTATTTCTAACAATGTTTTTTTTTTTTATCAAATTCTAGCTCTGAAATTACAGAACATAAAATGACTTTCTTGTTATTCAGCTAGTTACATATTACCACCAAACAAACATGTTTGGTATTTTACGTACTATAAGCTCTTTTGGCAACCATGAGCATTTAACATATTAAGAATATTTAGCATTTAAAAATACAATACATTCTTGTTTTGCATTAAAAAGCATTTAGCATGCAGCTTCTTTTTTTTTTTTTCAAATTACAACAGTCTAAATCTCTATTAGATTGTAACTACAATTTTACCTTTATTCATATTTTTTTCCACTCAATGTGCATGACTTAATATGGCCAAAATGAAATTTCACTAAATGCATATAAAATAAAAAATTTTACATCATCCTCAACTTTTACTAATTCACAATCTACAAGAACTATTACATACTATATGCTAAATATAAAAAATATTACTCTTTCTATATGTTCCTAAAATGCCAAATACAAGAGTTGTGAAACAAGCCCTACATCTGACAAATGACTCCGCTGGTGACAATTCAATGTCTCATCTTTGTTTCACCTATATTAATATTAGTCATATAAATTAAGAAACATATTCTTCAATTTCTGTATTTCTTTAGTTATAATAGTAATCCAACACAGTATGGCCTTTTTTTTTGTGCAATATTCAACACAACACAGTATGTCAAGTCTGTGTTCGCAAGACATAAGAATTGACCTAACGAAATTATATATTTTTCAAAATTTTAATATTTTAAATGCCATAATTTCTGAAAGTACTAATTACCATTTAAGTTACTCTATAATCCCTCAAAAAAGTTTTGGTTAGTCTATAAGATCAAAATTAACTGTTGTTATAGTTGAATAAAACAATATGTCAGAAATTAAAACAAACAGAAGTTAAAAAGAAAATACAGAACTATCGAAAGGCTAAACATTGCCAAAATTACAAAGACAAGAAAGAAAACAGGAAAAAGCAAGAGCTGGTTCTTTCATAAGAAGGGTATATATAATTGATCAACCAATCAAAACAGACTTATTAAAATGCTTCCATCCAAACACAGCCTTAGTACTCATACTGATCATCAGGGCATCACAGACTACCAGTCTCCTCTCTCTCTCTCTCTCTCTCTCTCTATATATATATATATATATATATATATATACATACATACTTAATGCAGCTTTACAGTTGCTGCCATGGTGTACATATACATACATCAGAAGTACTGGTCCTGTTAAAAGTTAAAACCAACAAAAGCTTATGTGGGTTATATTGATCAGACTTTTAGCGCTGATTCTGTTTTTTACTAGCTTTTCTTCACATTCTTTGAAGCAGTGATTTTTTAAAAGGGTTTATTGAGACTACTATAAACTATAAAGAGTATATTAGAGATACCCCTCTTGTGCTTCAGGACTTATAACATGTAAGTTATCTTTAGAATAGAAATTCTTCTCTACCCTTTTTTTGCAGGTAACACAGTAGGGTTAGAGAGAGAGAGAGAGAGAGTTCAGACTTGTCTCTACTTGATAAATAGCTAGGGTTTTTTGCTTTACAATAAAAGCCTTACTCACATGTTGCCTCTCAACAGTAACTAAGTATAAAAGTACTTAATTATGTCATCTCAGATTCCATGTCTATTAGAGGAAATATAATTACGAGTAAATATAGATCGTTAAACAGATATAGAACTGATACATTTGACAAAAACAAAAACTTAATCAAGCATAGCAAAAGGATTAATTAATGGACTAATTAATTGACCAAAAAAATAATAGACTAATAAGATTAATATTGACGCAATATATATTTCACACATGAATATTTTCTTTAGTGGGCCTCTCTCTATTACAATGTATCAGAAATTGGTCTCCTGTTTCAATCGACTATATGTTAGTCCTGCACTTCCAAATACTTTTGTTACAAAATCCAAGTGAACGTACTTAGGGTGTAAGATCAATGGTGTATATATATTTTTTCCTAGCCATGAGATTTCGAGGTCTAAAGTAATCTATTTTATAGTCCATATTATTCTAACTAATTCTCATTCACTTCAAGAAGTATTGAAAGTAGTTCAAGCGAATTTTATGTTTTGAAAGTTCAAACATACAACCTTACACAAGTACTCTAATTCTAAAGTTGTTCATTGCCATTTTAATTACTTTTTTAGGTTTTAATAACCTCCTTAGGTTCCGCAAAATTAAATTGTACAATTTGGCCTCAATCAATTCATAATTTGTATCCATTCTTCAATTTTAGGTGATATTGTGCAACCATTTATTAAACCCATGAAAATTTTTCGGAAAACTGAACCCTACGACTTGCAACCACATAATTATAACAGTGAATTATGTCGAGGTTGGATAGCTCAGTTCTACATTTAAGACTAAGAGGCATTTGGTTCAAACCTCAAGAGCATTTATGTGAGATTTTCTAAAAAATCCAAGGTTACAAAGATTGGTCTACCCTCTGTGAGGCCAATTAAAATGAATAAAAACTTTCTTTTAAAAAAAATAATAATGAGCCATTAATAAAGCTACAATATTGCTTAATGCCAAATCTAAAGCTAAATTCTGAGATGAACCCATCTTTTAAGATTTGAACAAGTTTGGAATCATAGATTTTAACTTAAGCTTTTGATTACAAAATGACTCAAATCACTATAATGTAAATAAGATTTCAGTGCTTAATATGTTGGAATTCGTAACTAAATATGACATTCATATAAAGGATAACGTAGCGGAAATAATAAAAAATTTTATCTTAAAATTCCACCAAGGATCCATGCACATCAACATAAACGATTAGGGTTAGGGTTTTACTTTGAAAAACCAAATCTCGATTGTATGAACGAATGAATTGTTGATGTAGCTTTTAGTATAAACTCGAAACCCTTTCAACCACATTGTCTTTACGCGAACGTGACCAATGGTATCCTCACGAACGAACTTTCTTGGATTGGTGGAGTGTACTAGCACTTTTAGAATCTCTATTTTAATTCTCACAAATAATTTTCTCTCTTTGTTTATGACACTCACAAATTCGGCCAAATCATTGCTATAAGAAACAAGACTATGGTGTGCTCTTATTTATAGGCATATGTGAAAACCTAAATATGTGCACTAGGGTTGGCAAAAACCCTTCATTGTTCAAGAATAATTCGATCACACCAATTTAGGAGAGAATGTGTGCCGAATTCCTTCTCAAATTGGTGCCAAAATCCTTTTCCTTGTCATACAAGGATTTGGCCCTTCCTTCTTAAGGAAGAGAGGCTGAATTTCCTTTCTTGTTCAAGCAAGAATTCGACCCCTCTTGTTTAGGAGAGAGAGGGTCGAATTTCCTCATAGTCAAACTAGGGTTTTCCTCTTCTTTTCACACAAGAATAAAAACTCCTAAAAAATAGGAGTGCTAGCCGAATTTACACTAGAGTTTATTATGTCATTGGGCTTTTAATTATATGATACACTATCATTAAATAAATCACTCTATTATTAATATCTATGGGCCTAATTTGTTTCACACATAAATAAAACCAAAACAATATTAATAAGTGAATTAAATTAAAAACCCATTACATTAATGGATTATATCTTATATCATAAATAAGATATAAATTATAAAATTTCAAATTATTAATAATTAATCAAATTAATTATCCTAATAATTCATTTACCAAATGAGAGAACATTTGTAATCCAATCCAATTTGTTTTAATGTGTAACCCAATAGGCCAACTCAAAATTGGCAATGGGCCTCGTCCCAAACACTTAGACTCAAAGTCCATTAGCGGTATCTAGTAATACATTATGGCAACCCAAAATCGAGTGGAATCGGTGATCCGAGTTAACCTTTCACAGTTTGATATTTAGTCCTTTTGTCTCACGATATCTATATTAAGTATAAGGTATGGTCACATGTCAACCTTATATTACTTAATGCGTTTCTTGATCCCAAATAGATTGATATACAAATGAAATTGATAAACCCTTTTATCAATTCATTTGAGTATGCATACATTCCATAAATCCTCCTCATCAAGTGGCCTAAAGATATCACTCTTCATAAGAGGAACAAATCAATCACTCTCATCATCACTCCTTTACAAGATTCATAGCATATCCAATCATAGCATTTATTGTTACCCTGTTACGAATAATATTTGACTAAGTCAAAACATGTGATTCCTTATATAGGAGTCGATAGTGAGTTTCAGTCAGATGACTCAAACATCACTACTGTATGAAAGCTACTTGTGGTATTGATCCATGAAGTGCTTTTATAGCGGATCAGTCCAATAAATGTTCCCTAACATGTATCTATGTTCTAAGTGATATCGCATATCCATAATCAGTAAAACGTGATTATCCTCTTAGCAACATACTAACATTGGCTTGTCATTATTCTCATGATAACAATCGATTAGGGACTTTTAGAATAATATTCTTTTTGCCTTATGGTTTTACTATCAAGTCACACACTTGATGACATAAGAAAGAATAAACTATTCATGGAAGTTTTATTGTCATAAACAATATAATATTTCATAAATATGAAATAAAATGTTTCTTTATTAAATAATAAATATAATGACAATATATATCAATGATTAGAATATGACACAAAACTAACATAATAGTCCAAAAGCATACTTTCAATGTTAAACTATAAAACTGACAGGAATCTGGAACATAAACTGAACTGTAATTCTTTTTTTTTTGTGGTACGGGCTATGAGATTAGCAATAAAAAGGAAACCAAAAAGGGTGTACTAATTAATTGGGGTTTTGTGAGATATAAAAATATACACACAGA
>CAODLS013723516.1:0-32655 GCA_948243855.1 Flueggea neowawraea
AAGGGGAGATCAAGGCGGCATCGAAGCGGCGAGAGAAATCGAAGTTCAACGATGAAAGAAGATGAGAGGAGAAGTGACACGAAAGAAAGATGCGGAAGAGAAGTGATAGAGCGAAGCGAGGAAGAAAGATGGAAACCGAGAGGAGTGCGAAGCTGAGAAAGGAAGGGAGGATGACGGCGGAAGGGAGGCAGATGGTGGCTAGGGTTTAAGGAGAAAGAACCAAGAGGAGAGGAGAGAGAGGGGGAAGAGAGAAAGGCATAGAGACTTGATGGATGAGAGAGAAACAAAGATACAGAATAAACGATACTTTAGAAGAAAAAAAAGTTTTATTTGATTAATTGTGGCATTCTAGTGAACATGTTTCAATATAATGACATTTTTAAGATCCAACTTGTGTATTTTTAGCATATTCACAAATACAAAACTAATATTTTTATTTATAAATTTATATAGTTTAATTGTGACATACCACATAATTAACTGAAATAAAGTTGTAAGTTCAAGTTGTTAGAATATAAAATTTACTTGAGCTTTTTATTTTTTAAGATAAAGGAAACATTCATTACTGTAACTCTCCGGCCAAAGCTGGTACAATGCAAGCAAGGGTTAATAGAACCCAACCAAATCAACCTAGCAATGAATAGACTTCCTTTGCAAGAACATGGACTGCCATAATGGCACATCGTTTAAAGAACATTACACAATTCTTACTCTATCAAGAGATGCCAACAAAAGATCGCCAATCGGAAATAACTAAATGGGATGCAAAAATTTTTTGGTCAACTCGCAAATCTCTCGAAGCAAATGAAAATTAATTTAGTAGATACAAATTGTAAAATAAAGTGGAATTTGAACACTTAATGGCAAAAAAAAAGAGATTGAAATTGCGTATTAAATTATATCCCACCTTTCTCGAATTAGGTTTAGCTTAATTAGTTTAATAAAAGAAGATGTCACTAATTTGGTTGAGTCAGCTCAGGTGAGTTACTCGTTTGTTTTAGCCATTTTTTAAAGATAATTAATCTTATAATTATTCTAATTTGTGATCACTTGGGCATTAAAAAACAAATACGAACAAGACAAGAATTTGTTATGGAAAATGAATCCACGCTAATTGGCTCCGATGCTTTTATATATGGCGACCACGATGACTATAATTTATTCTTTTAAGTCGACTATGTTTCAGCATAGAAAATTGCCATTTGATAATATTGTTAAACAAAAGTAAAATTCCACTAATTTTGTCTTTCGTTGAAACTGACTCTTACTACTTTTATCCTCTTTGAATCCAATCCAATCCAAGAGGCAATACTAGTTAGGGTTTATAATAACTGGCTTTAGTCCCGGTATATTTTGATTCTATTTTTTTATAAATATTTAAAAATATAATAATTTTTTTCCAAATTAAAAAATATTAAACATAAAATTTAATATTGAAACTCTTATAATATTTGTTTTCATATTTGTTTATTTTGTTAATAGAGAAAGTGAATATTGATCAAAATATTAAATATCTTAATAAGAATTGACCCATGTCATTCGATTAAAATGTCAAATGTCAAAATAATAGCATGTCAAATGTCAAATTATTATAAAAGTGTATTCAATTTTTATATAAATATATAGATATGCCACCATTTTTGTTCTCATTCCTGGATTTTATTTTATGTATATATATTTGAATCTAATCTAATCTTATGGAATCAAATAGTAGTTGGGATCATTTTTAAAAGAATAAAAAGTGGTTAAGATAATTAAATTGAAAAATTCAATCCACTTTATCAAACATAATGAATAGCTTTTCATAGTATATAGTGATCATCACTGAATTAAAAGTCTCTAAACAAAGAACATAAAAAATATGGGCAGTATCTAATCCACCTAACATCTACTCTTTTTAAAAATTATATAAAAAGACCAAACTTAAAGTTTGAGAACATATACACTGAATTACATGAACTAATTCATAAATTAATAAATACACATAGTAAGTATTTACGATTTATAATTATTTTATAACCGTATAGTATATACTGTTGAACCATTTTTAAAATTTTTTTGGGGCCGAGCAAGGCACCTAAAATTAAATGATTTTTTTTTAAATATTCAGAGTATGCTTAAATCGATTTTTGCTATTAAAATTGAGCATTTTTAACCTTTGCAAAAGCACTTTCTTATTTCAGCTTGATATATTTTAAATTTTTATTCTAGAAGTCTAAAATAAAATTATAAATTAGTTGATTTTTTTTTATTGATTCTACCAGAATTTCAAACCAAACCGCAGCTAAAATTGGACTATTTTGGTCAGGCATTTAAATTTCGTTTTATTGAGGACTAAACAAGACTAAAGTATAATTAAGTTTAAATTCTAATATTAAAAAGTGATAATATATTATCAAATCCAGACAAATTATACTAAAACATAAACCACGGTAATCAAGAAGAAATAATCTTTATTGATTGAATTGAAAATAATTTTTTTGACTAAAACCTAATTGTATATTAATACGTACGGTGACACAATTTGCGTAGGCAAGTTATTTTCTAAAAAGAAATCAACTATTTGTTTAGTTTATAAATTTTTTTAAGATTTATAAATAAAACATGCAACACATTTTTTTAAAAAAGATATGCTGATGGGAGCCTCTCACGTTAATTGAGATTTAAGATAGTGTTTATGTAGAAAAAGTAAAAAATAAAAAAGATTTGGGATAGTGTTAAGATTTGTGTTCTCACGCTGCCAACGACACGTCGTTCAACGGAATTTCTTGCACTCGCATTTCTTTTCGATAAGTTGCTCTCGCAATTAACCGCCACGGATTTTGGCGCCCTATCTCTCCTCTGTAGCATAACCGAACAACCTCCCTCCTCCCAACCCTCTAAAAGTTCACACTTCAAATTTCCTCTTTCTTCACGAAAATGTCATTAACCCAAAATTTCAAACCCACAATTAATTGCTGTAGTAATCACTCCTCCTCATTCACTGCTTCACTTCCACTCTCACTCAAAACCCACACCAAAATACCCTTCTTCAGCCTCATTCCTTCAAAAATCATCAGTCTTCACTACCCGTCACCGGGATTTACAAGGAGGTTGTTTGTAACTTCAGTGTCCGGTATCTGGGACGCCATAACTGGTGGTGGTGGCACTGCTAGAGAAGCTGTTTTGGCTATTAGACGTGGGATGTTACTCTTTAGACAGGTAAAGTTTGCTTCTTTCTGCAATGCTGCTATGATTTTCTGTTGGTAACTGTAAAGTTTGTCTCTTTTTTTCTCTCTAATTATGATATTGTGTTCTTATTTAAGGGTGATGTTTCTGGGTCGTTGGTGGAATTCGATAAGGCAATTGAATTGGATCCTCGCCAGAAGGCGTGTAGGTTTCTCTTTTATTGAGGTTTTGATTGTTCATAGCCTGTGACTTGCTAAAAATAGTTGTTTTTTTATAAATAAGTGTGTAATTTGTTGAGATTTTTGGTGGTTACAATTCAGATCTTTGGCAAAGGGGCCTTTCACTTTACTACCTTGATAGGTACTTTTTTTTGGATGTTGGGTTTTTCCTATAATAGTTTGTTTGTTGATGAGAGAAGTCAATGACAATGAAGGCTCTGAAGTTTTTTTAGAAGCCTATTGCACGTAACTGGATGCATATGTTCAAAGATAATTCTCGAACATTCTTATTCTAAGTTGTCATTGGTCTTTTCGAACTTTGGAATGATAATCATTTTTTTTTGTGGCATTTGAGATGACCTTGAAGAGGTTGAAGATGGCTGTTTTCATAAATAGGTTCGAAGAAGGGGCAGAGCAGTTCCGGATAGATGTTGCACAGAATCCCAATGATACAGGGGAGTCAATATGGTGCTTTCTGTGTGAAGCTCAATTGCACGGTGTTGATGAGGCAAGAAAGTGCTTTCTTGAGGTAATGCAATGTTGCCTTAGCATACATTCAGCAATGAATTATGAGAACAAAGTTACTGCCTAGGAAAAGAAATTGTTGCATTGTTAGATTGCAGAGAGTTATACTTGAGCATTAGATTTGTTTTATATGGAATATAAGTGCTCATTTGTTTACAAGGAATTGAGGAGATTCATTCGACTTCTTAGTAACTGAATACAGGTTGGCAGGGATCCCAGACCGGTCATGCGGGAGACTTATAATATTTTTAAAGATGGTGGTGATCCAGAAAAGGTTTGTCTGTTATCCAACCATAAATTTGTTTATATTTGAAATAGCTGTGAAGTTTTGATCTGCTAACACCTTTTTGTTTCTGTATCAAGTTTTATTTAACTCCTTTTATTTGGCATTCATCAACTGGTTGCTTTCATATACTTTCCATTGTTGTCGTAAATTCTTGCATTTTCCCCTTAACTGCAATGGCATGGTTATTGCTATTTTCATTCGACTTCCAATTTTCTAGCATTTTTTGTTCAAGTGATCAATGTTTTGGAACCATCCAAAATCATGAAACAAAGAAAGAACTGCTCTCATTGAAATCTGACTTTTAATGTTTAATGGAAAAAAAAAATATTCTATGTAAATGCAGTACTTGGGACCTAAAGAATATGTATGCAAGATGAGCTAACAGGTGAAAATGCGAAAAAAAAAAAGAAGAAGAAAAATGCCGAATGTTCCTCTTAACATTGAGTTTCAATTATCACAGATCTAGAAAATATTTGAAAGTTCATCAGATTTATTTCAACATGGGAATACGATGTATTAGAACATGAGAAGTCACAATGTATAGAACAGTAGGAAGCAACACAAATGATTATGCAACAAATCTTTTTTACATACCCAGGATTAGAGGTTTCATGATGCTGCTGTGGAATTGTCATATGAAGTTCCACAAAAACTCGATGATCTGTCTAAACTTTGTTCTTTTAAGATCTCGGGCATCTTGAACTATTATTTTCATGACTTGCATAAACATAATGATACTCTACAAACTGTCATTTTAGTTAATATCTTGAATTTTTGCCTGTACCTCTGATTTATTGTCTATTCATCATAATTCCATATATTTTTTGGTCTGAAATTGTGTCTACATTTGACTAATGAAGTTGATTTTTCGCTCCCAGCTAATCACCAAGTTTTCAAATGGACGGGACAATGAATTTTTCTATGCATCTTTATATGCTGGCTTGTATTATGAATCCAAGGTTTGTCCTTGTAAACTTGTCTTTTAAAGCCATACACAAGTCATTTTTAAGGAGAGATATGCAATTGTCTCTTCTACTTCTTGTGGGTTTTTTTGTTCATTAATAACATCCCAAGTTCAACCGTATTCACCAAATTTTACTTTTTCAGAATGAACCAGATGCAGCCAAATTTCATATACTCGCTGCTTGTGCATCTCCTTATGGACAAAGGTATCATATTGAGAGCATTATCAGTAGTTGCTGCAGCTCTACAGAATTATAATCTTTTATTCGTTGCAGGTCTGATGATTATATGGCCTCTCTTGCCAAGGTTCACTGCTTATGCCGAAATTGGATTGACAGCTAAATTGTTCTGATGTAACTTAGGTAAATACTGGTCTTGTGTTTATCATAGTGTTCATTTTTTTTAAGTCTTCAGAATCCAGCTGATTGTTCCAGGAAATCCTGACTGATCTAAGTATGCTGTGCGCAGGCACTTTTAAGCTAGTAACTACTGTTACAACTCATTTGTTTGTACATAAGAATGTGTTTTCTTCACTGCGTGTTTATATTTCTCTGGAATATTCAGTTGATACGTGCAGCACTGCCACTAGCGTAATGGATAATCTGAAAACACGTTGGCTTCAAGTGATCAATGTAAAAGTAGTTTCTATTAAATTTGGCATTTCTGTGCTCGTGAATCAATTATGATGTTGCACAAAAAGATATCGCTAGGCTTTAGGATTTTTTTCTTGCTTCTTTTTATTGCTGTTGAATGCTGCTCATACCTACTCATGAAGAAATAAGCACAAACTGTTACATTTTTTTATCATAAATATGCAGAACCTGGCAGAAAAAGATAGATTATGTTTTACACGTCGAGACTCATGCTTGCAAAGGCGATTCAAAGATTCATGAAGCATGAACTCAGGTTACTGGCTGATGACGTAGCATTGCTAATTCAGGTAAGCCTTAGTAGTTCATGTCAATATTTCTTGTATAAGTTGTATTTTGCAATTGTTTTTCTTGATCTGGATCACAACATCATTTAGGAATCATACCTTCTGTCTTGAAAAGCAAGACACTGAAGTTAATTACTCCCATCTTTGATTGAGATTATTTTAATGTAAATTCCATGCTTCTAAAGGAGCTTGAGTTTCTGAAAATTTGTTCTTATTAACAGTGAATTGAGCTGTTCAGTAGAATTGATTCAACAGTGAGATACAGAAGCCATTGTGAACCTTTTTAGCATATTCTCTCTCATTGATGGATGCCCTTCCAAGCTCAAACAGTCAAACTTGAATAGCAACTATCTTTGATGGTCATTGTCACATTTATAACTGATATATCTATGGTTTCTTCCACAGGAGATTAAATACTCGTCTTGTTAATATTAGAGATGATTCCAGAATAATTAAGCTACAATTTGCAAGGCTTATTTTTTATTTAAAAAAAAAAAGAAAGAAAAAGCAATACTAATTTTATCTTCTTAAAAGTCTTGACACCGTCTTTTGAGCATTTGGCCAAATTATAATCCACACGAGATAGATGATTAAGTCCATATTCTTTACCTAATATTACCATATTTAATATACTCCTTAAACCAACCAATCATTCTTAAGCAAGGACTAACCGTGCACGAAAAATGCTTACAATTTTTTGTCACATCACATATCAATTCATCTTGCAATTGAAATTGATTTTACACTCTTTTGTTTTTAACTCTTAGTATAGTTTAATATTTATTTTATTAGATCACCTGATATCTAGATATTTTTTTGAAATTTAACTAATTCAATTTTGAATTTGACAGAAATTTTGCGGCCGAAAAAGCTTTCCCCTCAACATTTTAACATATTATAATTTCAATTTTAAAAAGACATGTTAATCTTTTGCTATGTATTCATTATTTAATGAAAAATACTAAGAATACTCTCTTAAGACACTCTTCTAGGAGATTCTATCATTTATTAGTCATTAAAATCTTTTTATTTCTTTTCATTCACTATTTTTTTTTGCGTTTTTCTATCTCATTCAATAGATTTTTTTCTCTTTTCAATTAACCAACCATGGCCCACAAACAAGACAAATAAATGATGTTTTTAAATAAAATTATTCTAATAAAATATTAATTTCAGTGCTATTTTACATATAAAACATTTGGGTGCTATTTTATATATTTTAACAAATAAATGTAAATAAAAATAATATTTTCAACTAATCTCAAATTAATTTAGCAAGTCCATCGAAATATTATAGAAGCATTATATAAGTGCGTATTTATTTTATTTTTTTACGTTAATTTAGCTATAATTGAATTATAATTTTCTAAAACTTTATTTTAGTAGAGTATTGCTATATCTTATCATATTTTTTTGAAATTATTACAAAACTCTTATAAAATTCTTAAGAGTTTTGTACTGAAATTGAAATATTGTAAGAGTTTACGTATAAAAAATTCTTAATTTAGCTAACTTGAATTATAAAATGTTTTATAAGAGTTTTGTGAAATTGCACTAAAACATAGTATTGCACTGAAATTTACGTATAAAAAATTCTTTATGTCCTATGATAAAAACTCTTATAAACATAAATTTCTCCAGCAACTCTTATAGCACAGAATTTTTTTATACGTAAAATAGCACTGAAATTAACATTTTATTAGAATAATTTTATTTAAAAACATCATTTATTTGTCTTGTTAAGTTGGTTAATCAAGAAGTTAATTAAGACAAAGACAAAAAATATAATTGTTTGTAGGCCATGATTGGTTAGTCAGAAAGAGAAAAAAAACTTATTGAATGAGATAGAAAAATGTGAAAGAACACTCCTCTATAACACTCTCTTATTGGTCACTTTTTTTATGAGAGATGAGAGAGAAACATGGAGAGAGGAGAAAAAAAAGGAGAGATAAAATTAATTATTTATTAAGTGAGAGAAAATGAGATAGAAAAATGAAAAATAATGAAAGAAATTTAAAAAGTGACCAATAAGAGAGAAAATATTCTAAGAGAATATTGTAGGAGAATTTTTTAATATTTTTTTAAAAAATTAATGACTAATAGAAAAGAGCGTCTCTTAGAAGAGTGTTCTAATAAAGTATTCTTAGCATTCCTCTTATTTAATTAACTAAGAACAAACATTCAACGGTTGGTCGATATGCCGAAATCATTAATGATAGGGTGATGCCAGATGCTTTTAAGTACTTTTTTTTTTTTGAAATGATGCTTTTAAGTACTTATTATTATTAAACTAAATATAATTTAATCTAATCTTAATTAGGACATGTGAATGTCTTTGGAAGATATATAAATGTGTGAAGGGCTCTTTTCAGTATATTCTTACTTATGAGCACCAAAAGGTTGGATATTCTGAAACTGATTCTGCCAAATTGCATATGCCAAATTGTCCATCATCGACTACTTTACCAAATTACCCTCATAATCATTCATGAGCATAGTCCAAACACAAATAAACGTCGGGTATATGTGGGGTAATTCTGACATTTAGCCCCACTAAACTAGACCAATACAAAAGTTAACCCCTCTGTATCCACCAAATTATCCAATGAAAAAATTCCACGTAATTAATCTCATTCCCATAATTTATTCAAAATTACCTCTATAACACGAAAACAATGGTCAAGGTCACATCCTAATCTCCATCCAACCAGCTTCAGATCTGCCACGTGTACAAAATGGAAACGTGTCACACCAAGACAAGGTTTGATGAAACTCCTGCAACTCCGTGGCCCACATTTCTTCACTTTCCCGGTAACCCGAGCACCTCAAAAAACCGGTACTTGCTTACACAACAACAAAAACTACCTTAACACACAAGCGCGCACATATAAGAAACGGAACCGTTTGTTTTAATCAAAGAGGACATGCCAAAGGTGGTTACCGGCGGAGACTGTAACGGAAAATCCCGATGTCGTCAATGACGGAACCGCTCATTAACAACCACTCCAACGACTCTACTACATTGCAATATCATTCGTACTCCTTCCGTCACTTCCCTGATCAGTTCTGGATTTTCGACGAGTTGCCGAAAGCCACCATTGTTTCCGACTCGAGACCGGATACCGGAGATATCAGCCCCATGCTCCTGTCTTACACAATCGAATTTCAGTACAAGCAGGTGTTGTTTTGCAGTAATTTTTTTTACTTAAGCAAAATAAATGAATAAATTAATATATAAATAATTATTTTTGTGAATTGAATGTAATAGTTCAAGTGGCGTTTACTGAAGAAGGCATCTCAAGTTCTGTATTTACACTTTGCATTGAAGAGACGCGCCTTCATTGAGGAGTAACACGAGAAACAGGAGCAGGTTTTTTTGTTTTCCATTTTTTATAAAATTTCGAGTCAACGTACATACTCGTATTGTGTGTTTTTTGCGTTCTTGAGTTTGATTTTTTGTGTTGTGTGTTGATTTGAAAGGTTAGAGAATGGCTTCAAAGTTTAGGAATAGTTGATCATGAGGCTGTTGTGCAAGATGCAGAGGAACCTGACGATGGTGCTGTTCCTTTACATCAAGAAGAAAGTGCTCGAAACAGGTTAGCATTGCGATCTCTTCTATGTCTAGATTTGAAGTAGAGCTGAAGTTTTTGGTTGTCGTTGTGCAGAAATGTTCCTCCCAGCGCTGCTTTGTCGTTTATTTGGCCATCGCTGGGTGGACAACAGGCCATTGCAGACAGAGCAAAGGTGGCAATGCAGAATTATTTGAATCATTTTCTTGGAAACATGGATATTGTCAATTCTCGAGAGGTGAGTTTATGTTTTTGGAATTTAAATCCATTTCACAGATTTTTGTTTCATCTTCAATTTTTAATCTAATTCTAATTCAAGTAAATATAATGTCGAAGGTTCAATCCTTAGTGGGAACAAATAAAACGGTTTATCAAAAAAATTAAGTAAATATAAATGTTTTATTGTGTTGTTATTATAACTATATTGTTTCAGTGGTAAATTAGGATCATTAGTTGATTTTGTTTGTATCATTAGTTGACTTTGTTTGCAATCTATCAATTTGATTAATTTTTCAAATATGCTCTTACAATGCAAGTTTCAGCTGAGATATTTTACAGTTAGTCATATGTCTTTTCTATGAAGCTCATATTAAAATTACCCGTATTTGCCACCATGTGATACCTCAATGAAGTATGAAATTGGGGAATAGTCTTGCGCAATTTGATGCTTCCTATGTGATAGATACTCATTGTCTGCCAATTCTCATATCATTCATCAATTCATACCAATCCTTTTCAACATGGAATTTCAAAGTGTAGGTATGCAGATTTCTAGAGGTCTCTACGTTGTCCTTTTTGAGAGAGTATGGCCCAAAGTTGAAAGAAGGTTATGTTATGGTCAAGCACGTCTCCAAGGCTGATGTTCAAATAAGGTGTTTTCCATGTCATTGGCTAAATTGTTGTAACTACAATTGGCAAAAGTTACTTATGCTACATGATTCAAATGAAGGTTACGTATCATTTTGTTCATCACAGTCGTTTTGTGCTAGCTGTATGCAAAGGCAGATCTGAAGCAGTTTAAAGCTAAAACTTTTATCTCTTATGACTAAATTATTCCTTTTTATTACTCCCTTGAACCTTTTTTCAGAAAATGTTGATAGCAAACCTTTTTGATATATGCTTTTCCACTAATGAATTGTCATTGCTCTTCATCTGCATTTAGGTGTGGGCTGTTTTAAAACCTGGGTTCTTGGCCTTGCTGGAAGATCCTTTTGACACCAAACTCTTGGATATTATTGTTTTTGATGTTCTTCCAACCTCAAATGACACTAAAGGTTCCAGGGTGTATTTAGCAGACCAGATGAAAGAACGTAATCCTTTGTGTTATGAGTTTAAGGTGGGTTCTTTTGTCTTTTCATATATTCTTTTTTGGAATCCGTAAATATAAGTAGCATGATGATCGTAGTTACAGTCCTTTTTTTAATTTACCTTTTCTGGTTTCATCAATATCATCTGAAATGTAAAAGGTTTTTCCGGGAGGTCGGAGCATTGATTTAAGAACCACAAGCAGTGGTAAAGCTAAAGGATGGGTCTCTGCAATAAATGATGCTGGGTTAAGGCCACTCGAGGGATGGTGTCATCCTCAACTCTTTGGTTCCTTTGCTCCTTCAAGGGGTTTAACGGAAGATGGGAGTCAAACTCAATGGTTTGTGGATGGCCAAGCAGCTTTTGAGGCAATTGCATCTGCAATAGAGGACGCAAAATCAGAGGTCTGTTTCTTTTCGTCACAGAAAGTGGATTTCAATATCTAAGATAACATCGTGTCCTTTACTTATCATTGAGAAATTAATTACAGATATATATGACTGGTTGGTGGCTTTGTCCTGGACTATATCTTAGACGCCCTTTTGAGAATCAATCTCTTTCCCGGCTGGATTCTTTGCTAGAGGCCAAAGCTAAGCAAGGAGTTCAGGTGCTGATTAGAACAAATATTGGCAGTCTTCAGTGGTCTCATTTATTTGGGATGTTCTCATGTTACTAGAATTTCTTGTTTGATTCATAAGCCATTTGGTGCATTCGATTTTACAAAATTTTTTTCCATCAAAGAAGAACCTGTGTGGAAAGAAATAGTTGGATCATATTTCATAACCTGCAGCATGGAACACTGAATTACACAGTATCTCTGCTGCTTATCTACGTAGCAGGTTAATTATGATACTAAAAAACGTATAAAATTACACTGCAGATTCCATTGCATATTTACATAGATGCTGTATAGTTATTAGTTAGAGATCTTTTTAGCTGGCCAAAATTAAGAGACTCAATTTATTGCTTGGATTTAAAGCACTCTTGCTGCACATATTTAATTGACCTAGGTTCTGTAACATTGTAAAGATTGAAATGCTTAGTTTGCTCTTCACATCATTGCTTTCATCTATTGTTATTTTTCTTATAACAGGCGTCAACAACTTATGATAACTTTAAAGTCTGACTTCAACTGCTGTGCAGATATATGTTCTTCTCTATAAGGAGGTTTCTATTGCCTTAAAAATAAACAGTATGTATAGTAAGAAAACGTTGCTCAATATTCATGAGAATGCGAGGGTACTGCGCCATCCTGACCATTTCTCAACTGGTGTCTATTTATGGTATGCAAAGTTTCATTAAATTTGATTTTGCATTTCAATTGGCATATTTGTTCAGTATAAGATTAGAAGTTATACATTAACATCTGTTGGGTAATCCTTATATATGTTGGGTTATGTTACCCAGGTCACACCACGAAAAACTTGTCATTATTGATCACCAGATTTGCTTCATTGGAGGACTAGATTTATGCTTTGGCCATTATGACAATTCGGAACATAGGATTGGCGATCAACCTCCTCATACATGGCCTGGGAAGGACTACTATAATCCAAGGTGTCTGATTTATATTAAATTGCTCTCTTAGTTGTTTAGCTTAAATGGTAGAAATTGGGTTAATTGCCACTCATATATACCCATCATTGGCAGAGATATTTTTGTTATCATAAGCTAGGAATTAGAAGAATGATGCATACAAATACATTTTACTCTCTCTTAAGTCATTCATATCTTCTGTATTTGGAGATGACTGAACATTACTGCTTTAACCTTTTTGAGATCTGTTTTAGAGAATCTGAACCAAACTCTTGGGAGGACACAATGAAAGATGAGCTCGATCGTACTAAATATCCAAGAATGCCATGGCATGATGTCCATTGTGCTCTATGGGGACCACCTTGCCGTGATATTGCTAGACACTTTGTTCAGCGCTGGAATCATGCTAAGGTAAACATCAGGTCACCTCCCTTTATTGCATGGTCTTAATTTCCTTAAAGTTTTATTTTTCACATAGCCAAGTATTTTCAGAGAAGCAAAGCCCAAAATGAGGAAGCAATTCCATTGCTGATGCCTCACCACCACATGGTCCTTCCTCATTACATGGGAAGAAGTAGAGAAGTAGACATTGAGGTAAAGAAGGGGGAAGAAAACAAGAATGGCACCAGTAGACAAAATTCCGTCTCTTATTTATCTCCATTCGAGGATATTCCATTGCTTTTGCTGCAGGAACCTGATGCACAAGTTGCTCATAGTACAGATCAGAAGCTCACTGCTAAAAATGATAACCAAATTGATCAGCCAAATGGGATATGTGGAAACTTTTCATTTTCGTTTCCAAATCAAAATCTGAGCATGTAGATCCAGGTACGCCAATGCTAGATTTTACTGATGAACTTGACTTTGCAGTTCTTCAAAATAAAGTACACATACCAGCTAAATGGTCAGACACATCAGAGGAAGATGATCATGATGTTTCCAGTGGGGAAAATGGACAGTCCGGGCCATGTACAGCATGCCATTGTCAGGTTAGGATTCCATGCACCCTTGAAGTGGATCAATATACTTTGAACATTTCTTTGTTCTTATGCATTTTACCAATTGATGTGAACATTAGTAACAAGCTGGAGTCACCATCATATGAGACAATCCAACAAGCACTAGTTAAATTATTGTCTTACGCACTATTTGATGAAAGAAAGCAGATAGCCAAAGCGCTTATCTATTGCTCAAGTAAAATTCTCAAGAATAGGTCTGCTTTGTTTATTTTCTTCTTGTTGTAAACCATTCTAGTTATTACATCTATTTTTCATTAACAAAAATCCAAGACAATATGCAGAACCGCGATCTGCATGACATTTAGAAATTGGCTGGGTGAAGGTTTGACATTTAAATATTGTTTATTATTATATATATATTACCAGGCTTTTTATCTTAACTTTTATATCTCAACATGTTTAAATGTGTGTTTTCAGGTAATTAGAAGAAAGCATTCATAATGCTTATTGTTCTCTGATTGAAAAAGCACAGCACTTTATCTACATAGAGGTACTTGAATTTTTTTTTTGAAGCTCTTTATATTATTTTGCGGTGTAGTTATTAGCTCAAAATGTCATGCGGAGGTCACAAAACCGAGTCACTAATTAAGTCATCCTTGTTCTTCAACCGGGAACTGACTCCTTGTAGACTGATTAATTGGTTTTTACGTGCATTCATAATGTCAGGGATGACTATTTTGATGTTTGTACTTAAGGGAGAACAAAATTAAGTTAGTAATGCTTATTTTATTGGTTGATCAATTTCAGAATCAATTTTTCATATCTGGTCTTTGTGGAGACGAGATCATACAAAATAGAGTCCTGGATGCGTTATACAGACGCGTATTGCTAGCACACAAAGAACAGAAATGTTTCCGGGTCATCGTTGTCATACCACTCTTACCAGGCTTCCAGGTTTAATCTTGATATTGCAGTTTAAACTGTAGTTTCAATTTGTGTGCACAGCTAATTTAATATATATTTTTTTAATAGGGAGGTGTGGATGATGGCGGCGCAGCAACTGTTAGAGCCATAATGCATTGGCAGTATCGAACCATTTCCAGAGAAAAAACTTCAATCTTGGATAATCTCAACACATTGCTTGGGCCAAAAACAGCTGATTACATTTCTTTCTACGGGTTGCGGACATATGGCAGACTTTTTGATGGTGGTCCTGTAGCAACAAGTCAGGTACTATTCAACATTATTCACTGACTGTTCAGCACTTTGTTGGATATCATGGTTTAGAAAAACTGGATTTGTATCCTTGCTCACAGAAGGCACCTGGGATGCCTTTCGAAACGATGTGATCAATGATCTATTAGATTTTGACTTAAGTATTGAATTGATTGTGTGTTGTAGAAAATTTATCAGTAAGAGTACTGACAAGCCTTTTCCGCCACTGTCTCTTTTTCTCCAACTATTCCATGTTTTCTTCTGTTTACCATATATAGTATTTCTTCTCTGATGACGAGGTCTCTTACATTCTCTCTTATCTTGTCGAGGTTTGCCCCAGTAAATATTTACCTTGATCCTCATTTCATACAGGTGTATGTACATAGCAAAGTTATGATAATAGATGACCGTGCTGCCTTTATTGGATCATCTAATATCAACGATAGGAGTTTGCTTGGATCAAGAGACTCTGAGGTATGTATAATCTTTATTTATTTTGTTTTTGAGGTCTGTGATAACATCCATTTTTTCTCATCATTGTCAAAACCAAGTGGAAATGCATACGACGATGCCTGTAAAAACTAGGAAGTAACAATGTTAGAAGAAAGGCATGTTATTGTGATATTTCCAGTTATCATTCAACTAGCTCTGCTCTTCAGATAGGGGTACTTATTGAAGACAAAGAGTTTATTGAATCAACAATGAATGGAGAGTCTTGGAAAGCAGGAAAATTCACCCATAGTCTGCTACGGTCGGAACATCTTGGTCTTCCTGCAGGAGAGGTTAGCAACTTTGGGCTGATCAACATGAATGTCTGCGTGCACATAATAATATATATTTGCACCAAAAATTCTAATTTTAGTTGCATCTGCAATGCTTTTTCATCCCGTGTTTCTTTCTTCTTTTTTTTTTCCATTTTAAACTTGATGAAACCATCTGTTTATATATTCTTTCAGATTGATAAAATCAGTGATCCTGTGAAGGAGACGACATATAAAGATTTATGGTTGACAACTGCTAAGGTGAGGATGGTAACTTATTTCTCAACTGAATTTGAAATTTAGCGACTTCTATAGTCTATTGGCTCGTGTTAACGTCTTTGGTACATTTGGCTACCACTAGGAATCGAACCTCCAATTAGTGTTAGTGCCAGTTCCTCTAGGCAATAAGCCTTTGGTTCAACTTCAATTTTTGTGTATTTTCTCTTGCAGGAAAACACAAAGATTTACCAAGACGTCTTCGCTTGTCTTCCCAATGATCTTATTCACTCAAGGTACGTATAATCACAATCGATATGATCAATTGTCATCTGCTTTCTTTTTTTCTGCATGCGATTCTCCCTTAATTAATTCATAGCTTTGCATATGCCATTGATCAACACAGAGCTGCTCTTAGACAACGTGTGAACCACTGGAAGGAGAAGCTCGGTCACACGACCATTGATTTAGGAATAGCTCCTGAGAAGCTGGAATATCATGAAGCTGGAGAAACCAAGTTGATAGATCCAACTGAAAGACTGAAATCAACAAGGGGGCATCTTGTTTGCTTCCCCTTGGAGTTCATGCGTCAAGAAGATCTTAGACCCATGTTCAATGAGAGTGAGTTTTATGCATCCCCTCAAGTATTTCATTGAGGGTTGCTACTTAATATGCATCATTTTAGGAACTACAGAGAATTAACACCACACTAACACCATCAAAGATGTGTGTTTCATGTGATTAACAAATTAATTGCCACATTGGCTTTGATGACATTCTTTTACAGATCAGAAGGAAACAGTTAGTGATGGATTTAGCATAAAAATTTCAAAAACTTACATGTACATACAATTATACGTATATGTACTTTTTTTAGTCTTTTGTGTTAAGAGTTGGAAATTAAAATATTAGTTTCTAATGAGAAATGAACTAGCGTTACAAACTATTCTAGTTGTACTAAAGTATAGATCTATTCTCTAATAAGATTAGAGAACTTGTTACTATAAATAAAGGTTATTCTAGATAAATAATTATGATGTTGTACAACGGGACTATAATCCATTAATTTTTAGTAGTTTTGAAATTTATTTCATGATTTTATTGAAGGAATTAGTGAAGAACTTTTTTAAACTTTCAAATAATTAAGCGCTAATAAAGCCATTAATGTTTACCGTGGTGTGTCCACCAGTATTTTACTTGTCGCTAAAGAAACAAAACTCACACAAAACTCAGTTTCAAGACTCACATCAATTAAGAAAATATGCTTTAAAGTTTTATTAATATGAATACAAAATAAAAATAGAAACAATATAGATATTTTTATTAGGACTTAAATTCCTATTACATCGCAGAAAAATTTATAAACTCTATTATTGGATCCAAAAATTGATTACCCTATTACTGTTAGGATACAGAATACAAGGAAGTACTAATCCTACTCGGCCTAGGACTTGCTGCTCTCTCTCTCTCTCTCTCTATATATATATATGTATATATATAAATAGAATTGAACAGAGTTTCTTGTGACAAAAGAAATCCAATTGCAAAGAGATGAAGCAGTGGTCGCATAATGTATTTGGTGTCAAGGATATGATCCCTTACCATCCCCGACCCCAGCGGCCCAGCCATTTGTTTTCGAACAAACATCCGCTCACTTCCTCATCAAATTACGCCTTCGCAATATGCTCACCACCTCTTTCGAGTCCAAAGAGGTGATAAGCGAGATATCACTATCACTCTTGCCGATGGATAAGTTGTTCAAGTCGCCTGTAGAACTATCCTGGCGAGTCGCCGCGGATTTCATACGCCCTATAATTGAAGCAGCTGGAGTTGCGGAGACTGATGCGAGAATGGCGGCCGAGTCTTTCGGTAAAGCCGCTCGTCTCATGGCAGCTGACGATCGGTTCACGCATGATTTGCAGCGTCGAATCGTGGTGGAGATAGTTACTAGGTGTGATGTTGTTGAGGATTGGAACGATTTGCCGGTGAAGTTTTGCGAGCATTGTGTGTACCTACAGCAAGATGCTATTGAAATAGCTTCCGCCGAAAACCAAGAGTGTGCTATTTGTCTCGAAACTATCGCAGGTTATAGGTGCACTCGCTTACCTTGTTCCCATGTTTTTCATTGCCATTGCATCATCAGGTGGCTCCACTCTCGTGGCACCTGCCCCCTCTGTCGCTTCGAACTCCCAACACACATGCCTTTACGGCTTTAATTAATTGTTTTCTTTTTCTATTCTATTGTGTTGTCTATGAGTTGTTTTGCAGGATGGAAAGTTTGTGTTTTTTATGATATGCAAAGTTCCATCAATCTTGATTTTGCATTTCAATTAGCGTATTTATTTATTATAAGATTATAAGTTATACATTAACATCTGTTGGGTAATCCTTATATATATATATAATGTTCATTGATGGATTATGTTACTCAGGTCAAACCACGAGAAACTTTTCATTGTTGATCACCGGATTTGCTTCACCGGAGGACTAGATTTATTAAGCTTAGGCCGTTGCGGCAATTTGGAACGCAAGATTGGCGATCAACCTCCTCACACTCATACATGGTCTAAAAGAGAGGTTCTTTGATATTTCTGGATAATATTATTGTTTGGAAGTTGAGTTGCTTAGTTAAATTGCTCCACAATATCGTCGCTTTCATCTACCGCAATTTTTCTGTTAACAGGCCTCAACAACTTTTGATAACTTTAATGTCCGACTTCAACTGCTTCGAAGATATATGCTCTGTGTAAAGAGGTTTCTATTGCCTTTAAGAAATTCAACAGTACGTCTAGTAAGAAGAAGTTGAGGGTGTCTATTTTTTATATTTAAGAATTTTGAAAAAAAATATTTAAGAATTATTTAGGTTGTTTTAATTTTATTATTTTTTTAAAAAAATATGTAAAAGGTTTATAAAAATTCATATAAGATTTTACTTAAAGGTTTTAAAAAGGTTTATTTCGAGTTTATTTATTTTTAAAAATGGTTTTCAATTTTGTAGAAAGTTTATTTAAAAATTATTTAAGCACGTATATAGTTGTTAACAAATTTGAAAAGAGTTAATTTCAGCTATGATAGAGCTTTGTAAAATGTTTCAATATAATAACTAAACTTTCTTTGTTTAAGCCATGATACCTAAAGTTTCGGGTTTTACAGCCATGGTACCTAAAGCATATGACTCAACAATTATTGTCCACATGGCAAGCTTTAAGGTGACACCCCTGCTGCTAACTCAGCAGGACAAAAAAAAACTAAAAAAACAGAGCAAGAGAGCAACATAGAACATGGGAAAAAAAAAACGAAAAAAAAAAGAGAGAGAGAGAATACAAAGCGTATGACCGGTCTTGGATCCCTGCCAACCTGCATTCAGATACTAACCAGTCAAATGGGTAGCTGCAATTCCTTGTAAACAAATGAGTACTTATATTCCATATAGAACCAAAACGAATGCTTAAGTACACCTCGCTGCAATCTGACAATGCAATAATTTCTTTTTCCTAGCAGTATCTTCGTTGTCATAATTCATTGCTGAATCATCTATGCTAAGAGAACACTGCATTACCTCAAGAAAGAGCTTTCTTGCCTCATCAACAGTGTACAATTGAGCTTCACACAGAAAGCACCATATTGACTCCTCTGTATCATTGGGATTCTGTGCACTCCGGAACTGCTCTGCCCCTTCTTCAAACCTATTTATGAAAAACATCCATCTTCAACCTCTTCAAGGTCATCTCAAATGCCACAAAAGACTAATTCTCATCCCAAAATTCCCAAAGACCAACGACGATAAAAATGTTCGAGAATTATCTTTGAACATAGGCATCCAGCTACTTGCAATAGGTTTCTAAGACATTCAGAGCCTTCATTGTCATGACCTTTCTCAACAACAAAACAAACTATTATACAAAAACCTCAACATCCAAAAAAATAGTACCTATCAAGATAGTAAAGTGAAAGGCCCCTTTGCCAAAGATCTGAATTGTAACCACCAAAAAATCTCAGCAAATCACACACTTATTTATAAAAAAACAACTATTTTTAGCAAGTCACAAGATATGAACAATCAAAACCTCAATAAAAAAGAAACCTACAGGCCTTCGGACGAGGATCCAATTCAATTGCCTAATCGAATTCCACCATGGACCCAGGAACATCACCCTTAAACAAAAATACAATATCATCATTAGTGAGAGAGAGAGAAGGGAAAAAAAGTTTACAGTTGTTGTGAATTAAAGCTTTGTGGGTAACCCACATTGCTTAAATAAGGTATGGATGTAGTGTTTATATTGGGAAACAAAAAATGGGCTTGGTAAAGTGAAAAATAAGAAGTTTTGCACGCATGGTTTATGCATCAATTTATTTTTTTCGGTCCAATATTAAATCCCACCTATTAATTCTTGCTAAGCCAAGCAGAGCTTAAATTGAAAGCCACATTTTTGACACATTCAAAAGGCCACGTTCGCTTTGAATGCTTCTCCACGGAAATGTTCAACCCACCTATTTTATTACTGCCACCTTCCAGATTTTATTCCTACTTTGCTGCCACTATCCACAAAGTCTCTCCTCTCCAAAGTTCACATCCTTAGCCTATAAATACAGAAGCCAACAGTTCCAGCATTACACACTTCTCTTCATCTTCCTCTGCTGCTGGGTTCTCATGTAAAAAACAGCTTCTCTAGCATTACACAGTTCCAGCAAAACACAGCTTCTCTAGCATTGCCACCGCCACCACCACTTACCACCGCCACCACCATGGAAGATGATATGAAAAGATAAAACAATCCACCTTAAATGCATAACACAACGAATTACGTTCTTTCATCTGGTTTGCTAGATACACCCCGGAACCTTTAGTGTCATTTGAGGTTGGAAGAACATCAAAAACAATAATATCCAAAAGTCTGGTTTCAAAAGGATCTTGCAGCAAAGGGCAAGATCCCAGGTTTCAAAACAGCCCAGACCTAAATGCAAATGAAGAGCAATGACAATTCATTTGTGGAAAAGCATATCTCAAAAAGGTTTGCTATTAACATTTTCTGAAAAAATGGTTCAAGGGAGAAATGAAAAGGAATTTTTTAGTCATAAGATATAAAAAGTTTTTCCCGTTAAACTTCTTCAGATCTGCTTTTGCATACTGCTAGCACAAAACAACTGTGAAGAACAAAATGATACGTAGCCTTCATTTGAATCATGTAGCATAAGTACCTTTTGCCAATTGCTGTTACAACAATTTAGCCAATGGCATGGAAACACCTTATTTGATCATCAGCCTTGGAGACGTGCTTGACCATAACATAACCTTCTTTCAACTTTGGGCCATACTCTCTCGAAAAGGACAACTTGGATGGAGACCTCCAGAAATCTGCATACCTACACATTTGTCTCAGCCATAACCTTACAACATGAACACGAAGAAATAATCGATCTTCCAACATAATAGAAACAGAAAGATATCAATTCATAAGCTAGGACTACGACAATGTCAAACCTGTCTAACAATCGTCAGGGAAGTGGTGCCACTATAGAAAGAACCAATCTTTTAATGCTTTTCTAGTTCCTGATCAATGGCGACACAAGTCTTCAGGAAGGAATGCTTCCATATGTTGAATCTTTGATGCTTTTCATCTGATTCCAAATCAATATCTGGATCAAGGGAAGTTTGAGTAAGCATCCCCTACCAATTACCCAGCAGATGTGAAGGCATGGCTTCTCGGACTTTCTTTGCTACATGATGCCCCAATGGACCATGCCCATCAAATATCCCACAGAACATCATATCTAATTGGCATCCATATTCCTAATTCCAGATGAAAACAGACATTTGTTAAAATCACATCACCATGAATAAGAAATCCCTAAATAGAATACAAAAAAATCTGTTAAAAACTCAAAATAATCGTAGTACAACTAATTACTAGTACAACAACTGATAAATAATAGATAATGCCTTCAAAAAAAATTCTCATGTAGATCATTGGAGCATTTCTCCTACATCCCCTTCAAATGAGCAAAACAAGTCATCTCTGCATTTCATCTAAAAAAAATTCAAAGTTATTAATACAAGCAATGATCAAAGAAAACTTAAAGTAAAATGAAAGCACAATAAAAGTGATAATATAGTTAAAATGCACAAAGTGAAATACAACAATAACTAAATCTCATCACTGAAACACAATTCCACCAAATCGAAAAAAAAGTACTGTTTACACTTTTGACATACACTAGCATTTGAGTCAGGATTTTCCACTAGATTGGAGTACTGACCAATTCTACGATAAACAACCCCATCAGCATCAGTAACAAATGCCTGATATCAATGGGGTTCTCAAAAATATGATATCCTTAAGGGCTAAAATTTCTTTCTTGAAGTGATACTTTCATGTCTAAGTCTAACGAAATACAATAAGTAAAAAAGGAAAATTAACATTTACATGTCTAATTTAAAAACATAATAGTTAGAAAAAGTCTATAGTGCAGTCAAAATCAACCAGACATATCTCCTTTTCTGTAAACGTCCCAAAATTTTTTTTAAAAAGAAAACTCCTATTTATTTATTATTAGCCTCACAAAAGGGAGACCAATCTCCATAATAATCTTGGAAAATCTGGATGTGAGTGCTTACCAACTGAGCTAGCCAACCTCGGCTGTAAACGTCCCAAATTAATTAGTATACTAGTCACTTTTAGCTTCATAACGGATGAAAAAGAAAATCTGGACGAGCATAAAATCCATAAAAGCACACTTAAATGAGTGGACATTAACCACCTAATGACACTTAAAGGTCAAGCATATGAAATCATCAATATTTAAGGCAGTCAATTAATTTTCAATAACAATAAGTAGATATTGTCTTTGCCTTCTAAATCAATTTTCCAAACTCAACTAGAAACTATAAGCTGTAGAAGCCAACTAAAAGATCCGATTTAATCATTAAGATTAGCAATTTACTAATCATTAACTAAACCAAAAACTATTTTTCACCATTGATAACAACCTTTCCAAGGTAGTTGTGAGAGAATTCAACATAAAGATACCTAACCCATGATCATCAGTTTCCAGTTCATTCCATTACTGTATTGTTTCATTCTCAGAAGGGAAAACAAAAAATTACAACCACAATGGTGAAACAGTGCACAATACTTGATTAGTATCACCATACTAATCAAGTCATTTTCAACAGCTTTGGCCTTGTCTTGCCTGCATTAGTCACCAATGGCAATCAAAAACAATTTGATATGATATGACAAAAATTCATGCAAAGAGTAAGTCAAGTTTCACCATACGATCAAGTGCTTCAAGATACTTCTGCTTCCTAATTTCCAAAACAAATCATCATCGAGTATCTATTATCATCTACTTTGGTAAATCCAGACAGATACTTTTCAACTTCATCCCATCCTCCGGCCTGAACTTTTTCCTCAGAGTATTTCATGTTAAAGTAGAACCCTGATTCCTTCTCAAGCCTACAGGTAAAAGCAATTGTTATTCACACAAAACTTTCCAAGCAAACTTAAATCGAGAGTTTCATAGGATGAAACTTCAAACTTCGCAGTTTTATTTCACTTCACGGAAAGCGCCCACCTATCTAAATCAGTCCTAAAGAGTTCATATTCATTGTTGGTTTTTTATCAAGAGCAAGATAAAATATGAGATTGTTGAAAACTAATTCATGAGTGAGAGATGAGTAAAAACATTGAAAATATCCATTAAAACATATAAAACTTAAAAACAGAACATGAATCACTCTTTTTCTTCCTCATCTCTACTATCTTTTATTGCATTTCTGCACGTCTACAGTAGTTGTATTTATAGAAGAATGTTCATATCTTGTAACTAACAACTTTCCATATTTTTCTCTCTAAATCTCATCTAAATCTTAACTAATATCTTGAAATGAAATATCCTAAAATCTCTAGCACAATCCAGCATATCTCAACACTCCTCCTTTTTGGATTGTTGCCGAAAATTTTAAACTTCACCACCTTTTTCCTCAAAAGTTTTTTTCTTCAAAATTTTGTGTGTGGCTTCTCCTCCTTGCTGGTAACTTCTCCATTTTCTGGTGCACTTCTCACACAGAACACTAATTTGTCGATGCGCTTTGTCACCAACCTTCAATTGCAGGAGCACTTCTCTCCAAAAACTCGATTGATGGAGCACTTCTCTCCAACCTTTAATAATTTTGCAGTTTTAAGACATTGCTTGTCTGTTCATCATTGTAGTTTTGAGACATGCTGGTCTCTTCAGTTCTTTTCACAGTTTTGAGACTTGTCGGTCTCTTTTGTCATGATAGTTTCAACAAGAGGAGAGTAACCATTTCATAAGAAAAACATTTAATTTTTTTGAAGAACATTTTCAAAAGAATTAAAATTTTGACGCGCACAGGCCCCTCAAAGATCATTGGGTCTCTGATACCAATTGTTGGTTTTTTAATCAGAGCAAGATAAAATATGAGATTGTTGGAAACTAATTCATGAGAGAGAGAGATGAGTGAAAACATTGAAATATCCATTAAAACATATAAAACATAAAATCAGAACATGAATCACTCTTTTTTCTCTTTTTCTTCCTCATCTCTACTATCTTTTATTGCATTCCTGCACTTATACAGCAGTTGTATTTATAGAAGAATGTTCATACCTTATAAATAACAACTTCCCATATTTTCTCTCTAAATCTCATCTAAATCTTAACTAATATCTTGAAATGAAATATCCTAAAATCTCTAGCACAATCCAACATATCTCAACATTCATATCTGCCAACTCTTTATTGTAAATCAGTCTTAAAGAGTTCATATTGGAATTATCTATTCTTCAATTCCACAAAAAACAATCCTCTTTTTTTATTAGCTTTTCAGGAAAATTATCAATTAAATCACAGAATTTTGGTCTATAAATGTCTAAAAAATGGCAACCAAAAAGAGGAAATAAAACAAAAATGAAGAAAAATAAGACCTCGAAGAAGCCTAGGTCATTCAGAGAGTAGGATTCCGATGAACATGGCAGAGAGATGACGTCATCCGGGGAAGATAAGAAAAACTGAGAAATGGAGAGCGAGGGTGTGATTGTGGACATACATGACAATCAAGGAAGAAGGCTAATTCATCTTCAAAGACTAATTCATCTCATTCATCACATTTTTACCTTCTGACAGCTTCAACAATAATTGCACACTCATGAAGCCACTGTGAGTATTTCTCCTTGCAGCTGACACAAGATCCACGCTGAAACACAGCGTTTCGGCCTCCGATAACTCGCTCAAAAGTTCTTGCGGATATATCGAAGGCGCGAACATTTGGGTAGGGTGTCAATATGCGTCTTAATCGTGCCATCTTATCTACAAAGCACACATTATTCGACTAACATTACTAAAATTAAATTTATATTATTTATATCCGTACTATAATTATATATTTATAATTTATATTATTGTATAAAAAATTGACAGTTTTACATTTAGGTCATTATTTAGAGGAAACGACTGCCTAAGCCTACAAATGATCGCTAACATTATTAGACGACAAGACTACTGATTTATTTTCAATCAACGACATTAGACCGGACGGTCTATATGCATTTGTAAGGAATTTGAGTCAGGTGACTCTAATTGACTACCCCCATATACTTTGTTGGAGTTCGTTATTCTATGCAAGTGTGGTTTCATCACTGAAGACACGAGAAAGAAATATGGAGGAAGAACATGACGAAGATATCTTTCCCCTTATTGGTAGTGAAGAAGAATATCACCATTGGCAATCGATTGATTTCGAAGACTCTGAAACAATAACATGGCTCTTGGACTTCAACCCCATGGAAGCTCTGCTTTTAGGGCTTCTCTCAATGGTGTAATTATGTCATGTGAGGAAGAAGGTTACTATCTTTTTGTCCCTCAAAATTCAAAAGAGAATTGTTTCCTTCTTTATGTGTTTCTTGAATGGCACTAAAAGTTTCTTTATTCGATTCTTGGCAGAAATCATTAAAGCTTTGCTTTTATTAATGTAGTTGTCTTTTTCTGCAGATTTCTGCCAGTGGGCAATCACGAACGTACAACTTGGGTCTGCACTAAACATGAAAGTTCTCATCAATCAAGGAGCAGTCTCGTTCTTCATCACTAGAAGGGCTAGTGGTAACACGTCTGAATGCAAACAGGCTGACAAAGCCTTGAACGACATTTCCCAGCACTGTTTGGCATGCAACTCCTATGTGGCTCGACAGATAAGCGAGTCACAATAGAAAGCCTTGCTCTAATAGGTTTTCATCCATCCAATATTTTTTTTTCATCTATAAAACCTAGTAGCAATGTTTTTCACCTATAACATGCTTTTCAATTACAGCCTTGAGGTTGTTAGCCTACCCAAGAGCAATGTTTGCCATTGCCCATTTGCAGAATTCTATAAAGCACAGTAAGTAAATAATGCATCAGGCATCATTAACTCAAGCATTGATGCTTTATTTATTGAGTCAAGAATGTCCAAACAATTTTGGAATTTTTTAATTGAAGAAAGACTCAAGAACACATAAAGAATCAAATAAAGAATTAAAGAAACAATGGGTAAAATCATAAATACATAAAGAAGCAGATAAAGATGACTTTGAACTTGACTAAAACAACCTTGGAAAATTTAAAAAACAATATTTTACACTATTATTGGACTCTTAATGGTTTGAACCATTTTGAGTCCGATCCATTGTTATATCAACGTTCTATTAAACTCTCTTTTATTAAATCATTCATCTTCAATAGTTTAGACTATTATTAGACTCTAAATTAGATCCATTATCACTTCATTTTTTTTAAACCTCTTTTTTCTCTCTCTTCCTCAAAATCAACAAAAGTAGAAAAACGGGCATGGGACCGTCCAAAACAACTTCATTTGTCACAAGCAACGAGGCTCCCCTATTGGCAATCCAATGGGAAGGGGGTTTATTGAACTCTCTATTAGACCAATAATGGGAATGCCCTAAGGAACAAAGAAATTTATACATTAAAGGACTTAGTTATGTTAAAGAACCAAAAAAAATCAGAGAAACAATGCCATGGTTACAGAAAAAGAACAAGAAAATAAGGACAGAAAAGATTCAATTCATGAACTAAAACTTATCGTCATCGCCAAATGGCATCAGAGCCTTGATGCAATGACCAGAACGCATGCACCATAGAGGCAAGCACCGAACATAACAGAGCCAAAAATGCAGGTTCCACGAGTGTAAGAATCTTTTAATTCCAACAACCATTCTTGAGTGTCAGTGGTAGATAATTGAGTAATTGTTTCTCAATGCTCGTAGCAATCACCAGTGACGGGAAAAATATAGTCATCTTCCATGCTTTCTCCTTTAATGCCAGGACTCAATAGATAATAAAAACTTACTTTTAGAGGACGGAGAGCAGAGTATATATAAGGCGAGTTTAGTATCAAGAGTCAAGTGTCTTGCCGTAGCTTCTTATCAGCTGTCGTTCATAGTGTTTGGCAGTAGTTTGGTTGTCTCCTATTTTTCTGCTTTCAGTTAGTTTTGTTTTTCAATTTTCATCATATATAAAACAAAAAAAGTGTGGGTGATGATGTACAAAACATTATTCCATTTCTCTAAATAATACATCTCACTCATCGACCTAAATGCTCTTGTCTTCTTCCTTGAATCTTCTTTCTAAATTATGTTATTCAATTTGTTATGGTATCAGAGCAGGTCTCTAATCATCATTAGAGACTTGCAATCATGTCCTTTTCTTTGTACTCAAATATAGATCTAGCTAGACTTAAAGGTCCTCATTCACCATTTTATCTTCACCATTCGGATAATCATGCCTTGGTTGTAGTAACATCAGAGCCCACTCCAAGTAATTATGCCTCGTCACATGGCGTTGTCAATTCGTAACACACTCGGATTTGTTGATGGATTGATTTAGTGTCCAAGCTAGGATAGTCCGTTGTATCCGATTTGGAGTCATTGTAATGATCTTATCATCGCTTGGCTTTGAAGTCAATTTCTCCTTATATTGCTTCAATTGTTTTTTGGAGTAGATCTGCCTCTCAGATCTAGTATGTGTTGAAGAAACGTTTCTCACAACCAAATGATGTTCGGATTTGTTGTACCTACAACAACAATTATGTCACGACTCAGGGTTGTAGGCCATAACCAACGGTAGGAACGCGGGAGTCGGAAATATCTCTACAATCCACACAAGCCCAGAAATCTAAAAATACATAGGGAGAATTACAACTTTATAACAAAAAGAATGCCATTTTTAAAAAAATGACATGCCAAGTTTTCAAATATTAAGAGTGTCAATTATGTTTACCATATATGAAAAATTCCATTTTTTTGAAAACCCGCAAGAAATTGCAGTATATCCGCAAGAAATTGTCTTTTCGTGAGAAATTGAATTTTTTCTAAAAAATATTTTTAATCCAAATTGTGTGTTTGGGTTCACAATAGTTCATAATAAACACACACAGATTATATTTTGAAAAAAAAAGTGCAAATGATTTTTTATTTAATTATTTTGTTAAAAAAGTTCACAAATTGAGCAATTTTTTTTGTTCACAATAGTTCACATATGTGGTATTTTTTTTTATTTACGCAATACATATTTTAAAAGGTTCACAACGATTCAAATGGTTCACATAATTCATATTTTTAAAAAGCTTAAATGAAATATTTTAAATATTTTTTTAGAAATTTTAAACTAATTTTACCCCTCAAAAAATATTTTTTCCAATGTCGATTTTGATGTTCACAATAGTTCACAAAATGATGTACATTATATTGTAGATGATTGTGAACCATTGTGAACTAAAAAATACCAAATTTACAATATTCACAAATTTAGTTTACAATGGTTCACAAAATAGTGTATATTATATTATATGCTATTGTAAACTATTTTGAACTATTGTTAAAAAACAATGCTTTTAAAACAAAATGTTAAAATGAATATTTTAAACAAATGTTAATAAAAGTAGTGGTGAACTATTGTGCATTGATGTATACCATTGTAAATATTTTATTGCGATTAAGCAATTTAATAATTTTTTAAAAAAATTGGGACCAAAAAATAATTTTTAAAAACAACAAGTTCATGAACAATCCTATTACATGAAAAAAACATCTAATTGACTTTTTTTAGAAATATATAACAAAATTTTCTTAAAAATATATTATTTTATTATTTTATTCCAAAAATGGTTTACATTGGTTCGCAGTAATTCATAGGCATTCTGTGAACCAAGGTGATCCAAAAAACATTAAAAAATTATAAATTATATTGAAATTAATACTGAAAATATTGAAAAATTTCAAGTTTAGGGGATGATTTATAAAATCTCAACAACTACAAGGACTAACATTGCAATTAAACAAAAAAAAACCATAGGATTTTACACTGTCGCCGCCTCCCAACATCAGAAACCTTAACAGACCCTTACACCTCGCCGCCGCCCAATCTTCCTCACCGTTTGCCTCCTCCTCCTCCTTCGCCGCCTCCAATAGAAACCCTAGGTATCCTCGTCCTTTCGCGTCGTCACCTCAACAGACGATGAGCGAGAAGCGATAGACGGCAACGCGATCCGAATCTCTCTCCATAGCCCAACGCGAATAACCTTCTAACGGAGGAAGAGCAAAGGAAACCGATAAAGGACAGCGAGCGATGCAACGAAGGAAGACAGTCAAGAGCAAGAAAGAGAGGAAAAAGAGATGCAGTAAAAGGACAGAGAGGAGAAAGAGAGGCAGCAAGACATCGAAGCTAAGAGAGAGAATGGCGGAGCTAAAAGAGGAAGAGAGTGAGCAGACCAAATAGAGGGCAGAGAGAGAGTTGATATGTGGATCTAGAGTTTGGATAGAAGAGAGAGAGATAAAGAGAGAGAAAAAAATTAAAAGAATAAAATAAAAAATTTAAATTTATATAAAAATTAATGTGATATTTTTAAAAATTTAATTTTAAACATATAATATTTTTAAAAAATAAATATAAAAATTAATATTTTTATAGAATTAAAATATGAACTATCATTTTTAAAAATTATGATTTAAAATATGACAGCATATATGATTAGCACAAATGGATAACTGAGTTTAAAAAGACTTAAAAAATAAGTGGGACACCTAAAGTCCCTCCTGCAAAGGATAGGTTTTTGATAATCATTAACTTAAAATTCAAACTCTCGTACTGAAAATTCATTTTCATTTTACCAAGATGGGAAAACATTTTTAAAATGAAGAATTGTATTCTCACAGGCCAAATTCCAAAACCAGGATTCAACAGATGACAATTCCTTACTCTCACATTATACAATTTATATCAGAATTAATTAAACTTCATAGAATGCTTCAAGAATTGTGGACAAAGTCCATTGATCAAGTGTTGGAAATTAATCACCAACACATTCTTCACTTAATTCCAACAACCTTGATACCAGTTAATCATGTACATGTCACTCTGCTCCATTTTTGTTACACAATCGAACACTCTTTTAGTAGCTTCGCAATTTCTTCTTCTTCATTAGGACCATAATGACAATGATCATAATAATCAGAATTTTTAGAAGTAGAAGAAGAATTATCATCCCAATTTATCTCCATTAACTCACAATCATAAAAAGATTCATCAGAATGTAAATCACAATATTCTTAAAACCACGATATCATTAAAATTAATATCAATTGTCATTGCATCGCAAACACAATAAAGAAAACAAATCTTTTTCCATTTCGAATTACTATGTTGATGTGGTAAAAGTCTCTACAAAACAAACAAGAATTGATGTAAAAGCATTTAAAGAACTTAAAAGAGAAACCAAAAACACGTTCAACATCTGATTTCAAACCGATTCACGTTGTCCAATTGAAGTTTGTCGTGTCTAAACTAATCAAAAACATTTCGTCTTCGAGACACTTTTTATAATATGTAAAAAAATTAATTATTACTTATTTTGATCAGTTCAAATCAACTACTTTAAACATTTCAGCTCCTCGATCTTTTCCTTCATCTCTGCGTCTTCCAGCTTAAAAAAGTTTTCAAGTCCTTCTAAGCACGATTTTATGATCATGGAATCACCGGATAGAAGATCACAGAAACTGCGCGAAAGAATATGCCTATAAATAAAGAACACCAATTAGATATTCCAAAAAGTCACGAGTGAGTAAGACTGAAAATAAAACAGAATAGTTTCCTTACATCATCTGCTCACGGTCGGTGCTTCAAATTGTATACCAGACAGCAGCAGCAACTGCTATTTAAACCTCGATGTGACTCTCCGCATCTTGGAGAATCTGAGCAGCGCATGAATGATACCAGCATTGATTAGAGCCTGAATATGCTTCTTTCCACAATTTATCCACCGGCAGTATCTGATAGTGCTGTCGCGCTTTCTACCTCTTTGGACTCGGATGACGCGGTGAGGATATTGCGAAGGCATAATTTGATAAGTGAACAGTGGTGAACAATTTATCATATAGTCAAAATTGCCTGTTGATAGTCTAAGCCGATTTTGTACCGTTGTAGGAGAGAATCACCAATCTTGCTAGTATTAGGATTGAAGGTAAATTAGTAGATCGTCTTCAGCACTAAAAAAATCAAAGATTGAATCTTCATCCTACATGCTTAACTATATTGCAAGAATCCATTTATACATTGACTAAGCTAAATAAAAACACTTGTGCATTGACTACACCTGATACAAAATGATCATCAAGAACCTCTATTCTATTTTAGTGTAGTATCAGGATGAACTTGCTGAGATTGAGAGGAAGAGTTGAAGAAGAGACAAACAGCTGATATATCATCCATTGCAATCCCCTTCCTCTTCCGCTTCCATGCTCGAACTGCATTTTCAACCAGACGCTTCGCTGCTTTTGCCCTGTCTGGTGTCGATGATACCATCTCCAATGCTTCTTGATTGGAGATCACATCCCATACCTGAAACAAAATATATCTGTTGTAACACCAAATCTAATTTCAAGAAGCATTCTAACATCAACAAAGACTCTGTAAAAGCATGTTTTTGCCGCATCAGCTGTGATTTGATAATTACATTAAAGCTGCTATTAGACAGGAGTTATCTGTGAGATTTTTGTTAAGTCTATAAAGCATAATGCTTACCCCATCGGTTGCTAGAATAATGAATTGGTCTCTGCTGCTTATATGCCTTTGAGTAACTTCAGGCACCGATATAAGACCAAAATTCTTAACACAGTAATCACCAAAGGCTCTGGACATTGCCAGTCCCGGTGATTCCTCATCCGGCAGCCAAACCCTTTGCACTCCTGGCTCATCATCCAAGCAGAAAACCCGTCCCTCGCATTGTAGTATGCGTTCAGCCTCCTCTGTTAACAAAAGCAGAATTCTTGTCAGTAACAAAGGTTTGTTTCACAATTATGAGAACAACAAGAAGAGGAAGAACCAACGTGGCAAACTGGGCTTGAAATCAACTGTAAGCCGGACAGGGATCAAGCTTCCATCATCGGAAATTGTGCCCAACACAGCACGAGAATCACCAACATTTGCTGCAAAAAGGAGTTCACCCTAGCAAAAGAAAGATAGGATGTTATTTCTGCAAATTCATTTCAGCCATAACCATACTACGTGAGTAAAAAAATCAAACTTTTGATGCAACAGCAACAAAACGATATCAAGTTCATAGTATTCTATATTCAAATGCGTTACTAGGACTAAGAAAATGTTATACCTGTCTAACAATTGTTAGGGCAGTTGTGCCACTGTAGAAAGAATCAATCTTTCGGTGCTGCTCCAGCTCCTGATCAACAGCAGCACAAGTCTTTAGATAGGAATGCTTCCATATGTTGAATCTCTGATGCTTTTTATCTGATTCCAGATCAATATCTGGATCAAGGGAAGTTTGAGCAAGTGTCTCCTGCCAATTACACAGCAGATGGGAAGGCATGGCTTCTCGGACTTTCTTTGCTACGTAATGTCCCCATGAACCATGCCCATCAAATATCCCACAGAACATCATGTCTGATTGGCATCCATATTCCTACTTCCAG
>CAODLS013723935.1:0-11445 GCA_948243855.1 Flueggea neowawraea
TCCTAATGTATTTAAGAAACCACCTATTAACCCTTCTTTTGTAATAGTCTAACTTTTGAACCCTGATTGTCCTACCGATAAATCTTTTATTACTCTCAAAATTATTGTAAATTATTTTCTAACCATATGGACAACATATGATCTATATTGTATGCAATGCATGCTCATGTATATGTGGTTTTGGTCATGGTCGTGACACAAACCATACACAACTTGTGCAAAAAAGGATCGTTCTAGTCTTCAAACTAAACGACTTACTTTTGCGATGTAAATAAAGTATTGCTTGGAATTCGTCCTCACAACCTAATTCTTCCATTGTGGCAAATTTCTGTCTTCGACAGTTTCGATAATGAACCGTGCACACTTGTTCAAAAAAAGGATCGTTCTAGTTTTCAAACTAAACGACTGACTTTTGAGATGCAAATCAAGTATTGGTTGGAATTAGGCGTCACAAACTCATTCCTCCATCGTGGCCAATTTCGTTCATTGATGCTTCCGATCATGAACTGCGCACAACTTGTTAAAAAAAAGGATCTACATACTTTTACGATGCAAATCTAGTTTTGGTTGGAATTGGGCCTCACAACCTCGTTCCCCCCATCGTGGACAATTTCATTCTTCGACGCTTTTGAACATGAACCATATACAACTTGATTGAAAAAAGGATCGTTCAAGTTTTCGAAATAAATGACGGACTTTTTCGGAGCTAATCAAGTATTGGTTGGAATTAGGCATGACAACCTCAATTCTCCCATTGCGGTCAATTTTGTCCTTTGACGCATCCGATCATGAATCATACACAGCTTGAGTAAAAAAGGATCATTCTAATTTTTAAACGAAACAACGTACTTTTGCGATGCAAATCAACTATTGGTTGGTACTAGGCTACACGACCTCATTCTCCCATCTTGGCCAATTTTGTTGTTTGACGCTTTCAATCATGAGTTGTACACAACCTGTCCAAAAAAAGGATCATTCTAGCTTTCAAACTAAACTACGGACTTTTGCGATGCAAATCAAGTATTGGTTGGAATTAGGCCTCACAACCTTATTCCCCTATCATGGCCAATTTCTTTTTTCAACGCTTCCGATCTTGAACCATGCACAACTTGTTTAAAAAAAGGATCGTTGTAGTTTTTGGACTAAACGACCGATTTTTGCGATGGCAATCAAGTTTTGGTTGGAATTAGGCCTCACAACATCAATTCTCCCTTTGTAGCCAATTTCATCCTCAGACGCATCCGATCATGAATCGTACACAACTTGTGCAAAAAAGGATCGTTCTTATTTTTGTAAAGTGAAAAACGTACTTTTTCTATGCAAATCAAGTATTGGTTGGAATTAGGCCTTAAGACCTTATGCTTCTGATGTTGGCCAATTTCGTTCTTCGACATTTTCGATCACGAGCCGTGTATAACTTAACTTGTTCAAAAAAATTATCGTTCTGGTTTTCAAACTAAACGACGTACGGTTACGATGCAAATCAATTATTGGTTGCTATTGGGCCTCAGAACCTCATTCCCCCATCATGGCCAATTTCGTTCTTCGACTCTTCCGATCATGAACTATGCGCAACTTGTTGAAAAAAAGGATCATTCTAGTTTTCAAGCTAAACGATGGACTTTTGCGATACCAATCAAGTATTGGTTGGAATTGGGCCTCTCAACCACATTCCCCCATCGTGGCCAATTTTGTTCTTTGAGGCATCTGATCATGAATCGTACTCAACTTGCACAAAAAAGGATCGTTCTAGGTTTTAGACCAAACCACGTACTTTTGTGATGCAAATCAAGTACTGGTTGGAATTGGGCCTCACAACATCATTCCCCCCATCGTGGCCAATTTCCTTCTTTGACGCATCTGATCATGAACCGTACACAACTTGTTGAAAAAAGGATCGTTCTAGTTTTTCCATTAAAGGATGGACTTTTTCGATATGAATGGAGTATTGGTTGGAATTAGGCCTCACAACGTCAATTCTCCCATTGTAGCCAATTTCGTCATTTGACTCATGCGATCATGAATCGTACACAACTTGTTCAAAAAAATTATCATTCTAGTTTTCAAACTAAAGAACGTACTTTTACGATGCAAATCAAGTGCTCGTTGTTGTTGGGCCTCACGACCTCATTCCCCCATCCTGGCCAATTTTGCTCTTCGAATCTTCCGATATAAACCGTGCACAACTTGTTCAAAAAAACGATCATTCTAGTTTTTAAACTAAATGCTGGGCTTTTGCGATGCCAATCAAGTATTGGTTGGAATTGGGCATCACAACCTCATTCCCCCATCGCGGCCAATTTCGTTCTTTTAGGCATCAAATCATGAATCGTGCACAACTTGTGCAAAAAAGGATCCTTCTAGGTTTTAGACTAAACGACGTACTTTTGCGATGCAAATCAACTATTGGTTGGAATTGGGCCTCACAAAATCATTCCCCATCGAGGCCAATTTTGTTCTTTGACGCATCCAATCATGAACCGTGCACAACTTGTTGAAAGAAAGGATCATTCTAGTTTTTGAACTAAAAGACAGAATTTTCCGATGCGAATGAACTATTGGTTGGAATTAGGCCTCACAACCTCGATTCTCCCATTGTGGCCACTTCGTGCTTTGACGCATCCGATCATGAATCGTGCACAACTTGCTTAAAGAAAGTATAATTCTAGGTTTTAAACTAAAATACGTACTTTTACGATGCAAATCAAGTATTCGGTGCTATTGGGCCTCATAACCTCAATCCCCATCGTGGCCAATTTCGTTCTTCGACTCTTTCAATAACGAACCGTGCACAACTTGTTCAAAAACAAGAATCGTTCTAGTTTTTAAACGAAGCAAATCATGTATTGGTTGGAATTGGGCCTCACAACCTCATTCCCCCATCGTGGCCAATTTCATTCTTCGACTCTCCAGATCATGAACCGTGCATAACTTGTGCAAAAATGGGATCATTATAGTTTTCAAAAAAAATGGTGAAATTCTGCATTGCCAATCAAGTATTGGTTGGAATTGGGCCTCACAACCTCATTTCCCAATCGTGGCTAATTTTGTTTTTCGACTGTTCTGATCATGAACCGTGCACAACTTGTTCAAAAAACGATCGTTATAGTGTTCAAACTAAACGACGTAATTTTGGGATGCAATTCAGGTATTGTTTGGAATTCGGCCTCACAACCTCAATTCTCCCATCTTGGCCAATTTCATTCTTCTACACCTCCGATCATGAACCGTGAACAACTTGTTCGAAAAAAGGATCGTTGTAGTTTTCAAACTAAACGACGTACTTTTGCGATACAAATAAAGGTTTGGTTAGAATTAGGCCTGACAACACCAATTCTCCCTTCTTGGCTAATTTTGTTCATTGATGCTTCTGATCACAAAGCGTACATAACTTGCAAAAAAAAGGATCGTTCTAGTTTTCAAACTAAACGGCGTACTTTTGTGATGTAAATCAAGTATTGCTTGGAATTCGGCGTCACAACCTCATTCTCCCATCGTGGCCAATTTCATTCTTCAACACTTCCTATAAAGAACCGTGCACAACTTGTTCAAAAAAAGGATCGTTCTAGTTTTCAAACTAAACGACGGAATTTTGCAATGCAAATCAAGTATTGGTTGGAATTGAGCCTTACAACCTCATTCCCCCATCGTGAATCGTGCACAACTTGTTCAAAAAAAGGATCTTCGTACTTTTACGATGCAAATCTAGTTTTAGTTGGAATTGGGCCTCACAACCTCATTCCCCCATCATGGCCAATTTTTTTCTTCGACGCTTTCGATCATGAACCGTATACAACTTCTTTAAAAAAAGGATTGTTCTAGTTTTCGAACTAAACAACGGACTTTTGCGAAGCCAATCAAGTATTGGTTGGAATTAGTCCTCACAACCTCAATTCTCCCATTGTGGCCAATTTCGTCCTTTGATGCATCCTATCGTGAATCGTACACAACTTGCGCAAAAAAAGATCATTCTAGCTTTTAAACTAAACAACGTACTTTTGCCATAAAAATCAACTATTGGTTGGAATTAGACCTTACTACCTCATTCTCCCAACTTGGCCAATTTTGTTCTTTGACGCTTCTGATCATGAATCGTGCACATCTTGTCCAAAAACAGGATTGTTCTAGCTTTCAAGCTAAACGACATACTTTTGCGATGCAAATCAAGCATTGGTCAGAATTATCCCTCACAACCTTACTCCCCAATCGTGGCCAATTTGTTTTTTCGATGCTTCTGATCTTGAACCGTGCACAAGTTGTTCAAAAAGAGTATCGTTCTAGTTTTTAGATGAAACGACGGATTTTTGAGATGCCAATCAAGTTTTGGTTGATATTAGGCCACACAATGTCAATTTTCTCATTGTGGCCAATTTCATCATCTGATGCATCCGATCATGAATCGTACACAAGTTGCGCACAAAAGGATCATTCTAGTTTTTAAACTAAACAACGTACTTTTTACAATGCAAATCAAGTATAGGTTGGAATTAGGCCTTGCAATCCCGTTCTCTAATGTTGGCCAATTTCGTTCTTCAACGCTCCCGATCAGGAACCGTGCACAACTTGTTCAAAAAAAGGATCGTTCTAGTTTCCAAACTAAAGGACGAACTTTTGCAATGCAAATCAAGTATTGGTTGGAATTGGGCCTCAAAACCTCATTCCCCCATCCTGGTAAATTTCGTACTTCGACACTTTCGATCACGAACAGTGGCCAACTTGCTCAAAAAAATTAGCGTTCTAGTTTTCAAACTAAACTACATACTTTTACGATGCAAGTCAAGTATTCGTTGCTATTGGGCCTCACAACCTCATTCCCCCATCGTGGACAATTTCGTTCTTCAACTCTTCTGTCATGAATCGTGCAAAACTTGTTCAAAAAAAGGATCATTCTAGTTTCAAACTAAACGATGGACTTTTGTGATGCCAACCAAGTATTGGTTGGAATTGGGCCTCACAACCTCATTCCCCCCATCGTGGCCAATTTCGTTCTTCGACGCTTCCAATCACGAACCGTGCACAACTTTTTCAAAAAAAGGATCGCTATTTTTTTCAAACTACATGACTGACTTTTGGGATGCCAATAAAGTATTGGTTGGAATTAGGCCTCACAACGTCAATTCTCCCATTGTGGCCAATTTCGTTCTTGGAGGCATCCGATGATGAATCGTACACAACTTGCGCAAAAAAAGTGTCATTCTATTTTCTTAAACTAAACAACGTACTTTTGTGATGCAAATAATATATTGGTTGGAATTTGACCTTACGACTACATTCTCCGGTCCTGGTCAATTTGTTATTCGATGCTTCTGATCAGGAACTGTGCACAAGTTCTTCAAAAAAAGGATTGTTCTAGTTTCCGAACTAAACGATGATCTTTTGCGAAGTAAATCAAATATTGGTTGGAATTAGGCCTCAAACCCTCATGCCCCCATCGTGGCCAATTTCATTCTGTGACGCTTCTGATCACAAACCATGCACAACTTGTTCAAAAAAATTATCGCTTTATTTTTCAAACCAAACGATGTACTTTTACAATGTAAATCAAGTATTGTTTGCTATTGGGCGTCACAACCTCATTCCCCCATCGTGGCCAATTTCGTCATTCGACTCTTCCGATCATGAACCGTGCATAACTTGTTCAAAAAAAGGATCATTCCAGTTTTCGAACTAAATGATGGTTTTTTGCGATGCCAATCAAGTATTGGTTGGAATTGGGCCTCACAACCTCATTTCCGCATCGTGGCCAATTTCGTTCTTTGAGGCATCCGATTATGAATTGTACACACAAAAAAGAATCATTCTAGTTTTTAGACAAAACGAAGTACTTTTGCGCTGCAAATCAAGTAATGGTTGGAATTGGGCCTTACAACATCATTCCCCTATAGTGGCCAATTTCATTCTTCAATGCATCCGATCAAGAACCGTGCTCAACTTGTCGAAAAAAAGGATCATACTAGTTTTTGAACTAAGCGACGAACTTTTGCGATGCGAATGAAGTATTGGTTGGAATTAGGCCTCACAACCTCAATTCTTCCATTGTGGTTAATCTCTTCCTTTGATGCATCTGATCATGAATCGTACACAACTTGCGCAAAAAAAGGATGATTCTTGTTTTTAAACTAAGACGTACTTTTACGATGGGAATCAAGTATTGGTTGGAATTAGGCCTCACGCCCTCATTCTAACATCTTGACCAATTTCGTTCTTCGACCCTTATGATCGTGAATCGTGCACAACTTGTTCAAAAAAAGGATCGTTCTAGTTTTCAAACTAAATGACGTACTTTTACGATGCAAATCAAGTATTGCTTGGAATTCGGCCTCACAACATCATTCCCCATCGTGGCCAATTTCGTTCTTCGACGCTTCCGATCATGAATCGTGCACAACTTGTTCAACAAAAGGATCGTTCTAGTTTTTGAACTAAACGACAGAATTTTACGATGCCAATCAAGTATTGGTTGGAATTAGGCCTCACAACCTCAATTCAACCATTGTGGCCAATTTCGTCCTTAACGCATCCGATCATGAATCGTACGCAACTTGCAGAAAAAAGAATCATTCTAGTTTTCGAACTAAACGACGTACTTTTGCGATGCGAATCAAGTATTGGTTGGAATTGGGCCTCACAACCCCATTATCCCATCTTGGCTAATTTCGTATTTTGACGATTCCGATCAGGAACAGTGCACAACTTCTTCAGAAAAAGGATCGTTCTAGTTTTCAAACTAAACGACGTACTTTTACGATGTAAATCAAGTATTGTTTGGGGTTTGGGCCCAGAACCTCATTCTCCCATCATGGCCAATTTCGTTATTTGATGCATCCAATCATGAATCGTACACAACTTGTGCAAAAAAGGATCGTTCTAGATTTTAAACTGGACGACGTACTTTTGCAATGCAAATCAAGTTTTGCTTGGAATTAGGCCTCACGACCTCATTCTCCCATCTTGGCCAATTTTGTTCTTTGATGCATCTGATCTTGAACCGTACGCAACTTACTCAAAAAAGTATTGTTTTAGTTTTCAAACTAAACAATATACTTTTATGGAAATCAATGTTTCGTTAGAGTTAAGCCTGACAACTTCAATTCTCCCTTCTTGGCTAATTTTGTTCATTGATGCTTCCGATCACGAACTGTACACAATTTATGTAAAAAAGGATCGTTCTAGTTTTCTAACTAAATGACAGACTTTTGCAATGCAATTCAAGTATTGGTTGGAATTAGGCCTCACAACCTCATTCCCCCATCATGGCCAATTTCGTTCTTCGACGCTTTCGATCATAAACAGTGCACAACTTGTTCAAAAAAGGAACATTCTAGTTTTTGAACTAAATGACAGACTTTTACGATGCCGATATATTATTGGCTGGAATTAGGCCTCATAACATCATTTCTCCCATCGTGACCAATTTTATTCATTGATGCATCCGATCATGAACAGTACGTAACTTGCGCAAAAAGGGATCGTTTTAGTTTTCAAACTAAACGACATAGATGATAATCAAGGTTTCGTTAGAATTAGGCCTAACAACTTCAATTATCCCTTTTTGTATAATTTTGTTCATTGATGCTTCCGATCACGAACGGTACACAACTTGCAAAAAAAAAGGATTGTTCTAGTTTCCAAACTAAATGACATACATTTGTGATGCAAATCAAGTATTGGTTAGAATTCGGCCTCACAACCTCATTCTCCCATCGTGGCCAATTTCGTTCTTCGATGCTTCCAATCATGAACTGTGCACAACTTGCTCAAAAAAAAATCATCGTTATAGTTTTCAAACTAAATGGCGAAATTTTGCAATGCAAATCAAGTATAGGTTGAAATTAGGCCTCACAACCACATTCCCCCATCGTGGTCAATTTCGTTCCTCGACACTTCCGATCATGAACCGTGCACAACTTGTTCAAAAAAGGATAGTTTTAGTTTTCAAACCAAACAACGTACTTCGCGATGCAAATCAAGGTTTGGTTAGAATTAGGCTTGAAGATTGAAATTCTCCCTTCTTGGCTAATTTTATTCATTCATGCTTCCCATCACGAACCTTACACAACTTGCACAAAAAAGGATCGTTATAGTATTCAAACTAAATGTCGTACTTTTGCTATGCAAATCAAGAATTGGTTGGAAAAGCCTCTCAACCTCATTCCCCCATCATGGAAAAATTTGGTTCTTCGATGCCTTTGATCATGAACCGTGCACAACTTGTTCAAAAATACCATCTTTCTAGTTTTCAAACTACAAAATGGACTTTTGCAATGGAAATCATGTATTGGTTAGAATTAGGCCTCACAACCTCATTCCCCCATCGTGGCCAATTTCGTTCTTCGACGATTCAGATCATAAGCCATGAACTACTTGTTCAAAAAAAGGATCATTGTAGTTTTCAAACTAAACGACGTACTTTTGAGATGCAAATTAAGTTTTTGTCGGAACTAGGCCTCACAATCTCAATTCTCCAATCGCGACCAATTTCTTTCCTCGACGCTTCCGATCATGAACCATGCACAACTTGTTCAAACGAATGATCATTGCAGTTTTCAAACAAAATGATGTACTTTTGTGATGCAAATCAAGGTTTAGGTAGAATTAAGCCTGGCAAATTTAATTCTCCCTTTTTGGCTGATTTTGTTCATTGATGCTTCCGATCATGAACCATGCACAATTTGCGCAAAAAATGATCATTCCAGTTTTCAAACTAAACGACGTACTTTTACGATGCAAATCAAATATTGCTTGGAATTAGGCCTCACAACCTCATTCCCCATCGTGGCCAATTTCGTTGTTTGACTCATCCGATCATGAATCGTACACAACTTGCACAAAAAATGATCGTTCTAGTTTTTAAACTAAACGATGTACTTTTGCTATGCAAATCAAGTATTGGTTGGAATTAGGCCTCACAACCTCATTCCCCCATCGTGGCCAATCTCGTTCTTCGATGCTTTCGATCATGAACCGTGCACAACTTGTTCAAAAAAAGGATCGTTCTAGTTTTCAAACTAAACGATGGACTTTTGTGATGCAAATCAAGTATTGGTTGGAATTAGGCCTCACAACCTCATTCCCATATCATGACAAATTTCGTTCTTCGACGCTTTCGAGGATGAACCGTGCACAACTTTTTCAAAAAAAAAGGATCGTTCTAGTTTTCAAACTAAACGACGGACTTTTGCAATGCAAATCAAATATTGGTTGGAATAACGCCTCACGACCACATTCACCTATGGTGTCAATTTCGTTCTTTGACACTTCCAATCATGAACCGTGCACAACTTGTTCAAAAAAAGGATTTTTGTATTTTTCAAATTGAACGACGGACTTTTGCGATGCAAAACTAGTATTGGTTGGAATTAGGCCTCACGACTTGATTCCCCCATCGTGGCCAATTTAATTCTTTGAAGCTTCCTATCATGAACTGTGCACAACTTTTTCAAAAAAAGGATTGTTGTATTTTTCAAACTAAACGAGATACTTTTATGATGCAAATCAAGAATTGGTTGGAATTAGGCCTAACAACCTCATTCCCCCATCTTAGCCAATTTCATTCTTCGACTGTTCTGATCATGAACCGTGCACAACTTATTCAAAAAAAAGGATAGTTCTAGTTTTCAAAGGAAACAATGTACTTTTGGGATGCAAATCAAGTATTGGTTGGAATTAGGTCTCACAAACTCAATTCCCCCATCGTGGTCAATTTCGTTCCTTGACGCTTCCGGTCATGAATCGTGCACAACTTGTTCAAAAGAACGATCGTTGTAGATTCCAAACTAAAAAACGAACTTTTGCGATGAAAATCAATGTTTGGTTAGAATTGAGACTGACAACTTCAATTCTCCCTTTTTGGCTAATTTTGTTCGTAGATGCTTTCGATGACGAACTGTATAGAACTTGCATAAAAAAGGATCGTTCTAGTTTTCAAACTAAACGACGTACTTTTACAATGCAAATCTAAGTATTGGTTGGAATTGGGTCTCACAGCCTCATTCCCCCATCGTGACCAATTTCTTTCTTTGATGCTTCCGATCATGAGCCGTGTAAAACTTGTTCAAAAAAAGGATCGTTGTAGTTTTAAAACTAAACGATGTACTTTTCAGATGCAAATCAAGAGTTGGTTAGAATTAGGCTTGACAATTGCAATTCTCCCTTCTTGGCTAATTTTGTTCATTGATGCTTCCTATCACGAACCGTACACAACTTGCGCAAAAAAGGATCGTTCTAGTTGTCAAACTAAACGACATACTTTCGTGATGCAAATCGAGTATTGGATAGAATTCAACCTCACAACCTCATTCTCCCATCATGGCCAAGTTTGTTCTTCGACGCTTCTGATCATGAACCGTGCACAACTTGTTCAAAAAGGATTGTTTTTGTTTTCAAACTAAACGACAGACTTTTGATATGCAAATCAAGCATTGGTTCGATTTAGGCCTTATGATCTCATCGCCAATTGTGAGCAATTTCGTTCTTCGATGCTTCCGATCATGAGTCATGCACCACTTGTACAAAAAATGATCATTCTAGTTTTCAAACTAAACGACAGACTTTTGCAATGCAAATCAAGAATTAGTTGGAATTAGGCCTCACAACCTCATTCCCCCAATCTTGGCCAATTTCATTCTTCGACTGTTCTGATCATGTTGTGCACAACTTATTCAAAAAAAAGGATAGTTCTAGTTTTCAAAGGAAACAATGTACTTTTGGGATGCAAATCAAGTATTGGTTGGAATTAGGCCTCACAACCTCAATCCCCCACCGTGGCAAATTTTGTTCCTTAACGCTTTCGGTCATGAGCCGTGCACAACTTTTTCAAAAGAATGATCGTTGTAGTTTTCAAACTAAACGATGTACTTTCGCGATGCAAATCAATGTTTGGTCAGAATTAAGCCTGACAACTTCAGTTCTCCCTTTTGGCTAATTTTGTTCATGGATGCTTCCGATCACAAACCATATAGAACTTGCGTAAAAAAAGATCGTTCTAGTTTCCTAACTAAACGATGTACTTTTACGATGCAAATCTAAGTATTGGTTTGAATTTGGCCTCACAGCCTCATTCCCCCATCATGGCAAATTTCTTTCTTCGACGCTTCCGATCATGAGCCATGCACAACTTGTTCAAAAAAAGGATCGCTGTAGTTTTCGAACTACACAATGTACTTTGCCGATGCAAATGAAGAATTGGTTAGAACTAGGCCGAACAATTGTAAGTCTGCCTTCTTGGCTAATTTTGTTCTTTGATGCTTCTGATCACGAACCGTGCACAACTTGAGCGAAAAAGGATTGTTCTAGTTGTCAAATTAAAGACAAACTTTTGCGATGCAAATCAAGTATTGGTTGAAATTCGGCCTCACAACCTCATTCTCCCATCGTGGCCAATTTCGTTCCTCGACGCTTCCGATCATGAACCGTGCACAACTTGTTCAAAAGAATGATCGTTGT